>PISW01014234.1:0-22090 GCA_004023785.1 Mungos mungo
ACCTGGGTGTCAGAGGAAGGCAAACCGGAAACTCAGGTTGCAGCAGGACCAAATGACCCTGAGTCTACACGTGGACAAATGTGTATCGACAGGGTTTCCAGGACACCAGCGGTTCCTGAGGAAAGAGACAACTTCCCCGAAATGTCCTTGATCTGGGACATTAGGGGGGTAGAGACGAACCTCTCACACTTGGGATCTGTGCTCAGCAGGCACTGCTGCAACCACACTGCCAATGAAGACTACGCTCAGCGACAGGGCTCCCATCATCGGGGCACACCGCACATCCTTCCTGTCTCATAGTCATTTATTTTGGGGGGACAGAGCTGCCCTGTGATGTAGTTTTCCCTCCTAGTCTAGGAGATCCTTCTGTGGCCAGTCTTGGGCAGTGATGTGCTCGAAACAGGTTCTTGGGAAGGGAAAGCACAGTTTCGATTTCCAGGGTTTTCCTATTTCCGTGATGTAAGTACTCCCATTATGGCTGACTTTAAGCCACCAACATGATGTCACTGAATGCTGATTTGGCAAGTGATGCCTCAACTCAGCCCTCATGGGGTGATGGTTCCAGACACAACCACAGATGGTCCAGCACAGCCCCGGACCCCAGATTCGTGGGCAAGACAAAGCCCTCTCATTCCACATGCAATCCACAAGAGAAGGGCAAGCTGGGGCTTTATAGATCTGTGTGCCAGCAGAATGAAGGCTTTCAACGGGTTCTTAGAGTAGAGGAGAGGGAGAGAGATACCAAGACCGTCCCGCCCGTGGAGCCTATGTAGTCTTGTGGGAGGGAAAATAGTGGGGTGCATTCATGGTCGATCTTTTCAAATCAGAAAGATACTCTCTGAAAGACGGAAGTAGGTTTGGGTCTCAGCTCGGCCTCTCCTCACCTGTGTGACTTTCAGATTGTGCCCTAACGTCTCTGTTCCCTGGTCTCCATTTTTGTCAAATCAGCTAATAGTGTCTCTGCTTTCAAGGGGTGATTAAACTTCCTGAAACAACACTGGACTTCAGCAGTTCCAGTCCCTGAGAACCCGCTGGAGGGCCGGTGAGGTCTTTCTCTCCCTACTCAGTAGCAGTGAATCTGGATTTCTTGGTTGCCTGCCACTGAAACAACGGACAGTAAGAGGTGAAGAAGCAGGTAAGAAAATCGACGTCTTTCTTATTCAGGTAGGTATTGAATAGATTGGCAAAGATGTAAAATAATGCCATACTTTTAAAACTTTTGATTGTTTTCAAAAATGTAGTAACTTTTTCTTAAAGCATGTATACATTAAACAATAATGGGCTGAATATTATTTTTAAGTGAATACATTAAAATAGACTGCTTAGGGGCACCTGGGTGGCTCAGTCGGTTAAGCATCCGACTTCCGCTCAGGTCATGATCTCACAGTTTGTGAGTTTGAGCCCATGTCAGGCTCTGTGCTGACAGCTCAGAGCCTGGAGCCCGCTTTGGATTCTGTGTCTCCCTCTCTCTCTGCCCTGCCCCCCCAACCCGTGCTCTGTCTCTCTCACTCAAAAATAAATAAATGCTAAAAATATTTTTAAAGAGGAAAAAAATAAAATAGACTGTTTAGCTATTTTCAAAATACTTTAATATTTTATTAAAGTGGTCTAAAAGATTATTTTTTGAAAATATTATGTATTTAAATTCAAGTTAGTTAATATACACTGTAGTGCTGGTATTAAAAAGCATTATTTTTGGGGCGCCTGGGTGGCTCAGTCGGTTAAGCACCGGGTTTCGGTTCAGGTCATGATCTCACATTCATGGGTTCGAGCCTCACATCAGGCTCTGTGCTGACAGCTAGCTCAGAGCCTGGAGCCTGTCTTCAGATTCTGTGTCTTTCACTTTCTCTGATCCTCCCCTGCTCATGCTGTCTCTCTCTCTCTCAAAAAATAAATAAAACATTTTAACAAAGCATTATTTTTTATTAAAAATCTAAAAATTGTTATTGAATCGAAATTCAAATATTTATTTATTATTTTTAATTTTAATTTTATTTTTTATATTTTAGTTAGTTAATATAAGGGCAATGTTTGTTTCAGGAGTAGAATTCAGTGACTCATCACTTCCAGTGCTCATTGCAACAAGCGCCCTCCTTAGTACCCATCACCCATCCAGCCCCTCTCCCACTCACCTCCCTCCACCCACCCTCAGATTGTTCTCTATCGTTAAAGTCTCTTGTGGTTTGTTTCCCTTTCTTCTCTTCTGCCTCCCTTCCCATACTTTCATCTGTTTTGTTTTGTAAATTCCACATATGAGTGAAATCATATGGCATTTGTCTTTCTCTGACTTATTTCGCTTAGCATAATACATCCTAGCTCCAAACACGTCATTGCAAGTGGCGAGGTTTCATTTTTTTTTCTGATGGCCGATTAACATTTCATTGTCACATTTTAAAATATACCATTCAGTGGCATCAGGTAAATTTTCAAGGATGTGAAATCATGACCTCTATCTTCTTAACAAAACATTTTCGTAAGTTCTAAGGGAAACCTTATGCCCATCTTACACCCGGGACGCCTCATTCCCACCCGCCCCTACCTCCTGGCAGCCACAGAGCTACTTTCTGTCTTTATGGGTTGTCTTATTCTTAATATTTCACACGAATAGAACCACACAATATGTAACCTTTTGTGTCTAGCCTACTTCAGGTAGAATAATGATTTTAAAGTTCACCTACATTGCAACGTTCCTTTTAATGTCTACCTAACATTCTGTTTTATGGATATTCCACCTTATGTTGACCCATTCATCTGTTGATAGAGAACTGGCTTGCTTCCACTTTGGGCTGTTCTGAGTAGTGCTGCTCTGAACATCCATGTTCATGTGTGTTTTGAATGCCTGTTTTAAATGGGGGGGTGGTACATATCCCTAGGAGCAGAATCGCTGCGCCATATGCTAACTATATTGTTTAAGCTTTTGAGGAACCACCAAGCTGTTTGCAACAGTGGCTGTAGCACTTTAAAGTCCCACCAGCAGTGTATGAGGCTTCCAATTTCTCCACATTCTCAACAGCAATTTTGTTATCTTCCCTTTTCCCCTCTTAGTTCTAGACACCCCGGTGGGTGTTAACAGCTATTGTTAGGTTTGGATTTGCAACTCTTAATGACTAATTATGTTGAGCGTATTATCATTGACTGATGGCCATTTGAATATCTTCCTTGGAGAAGTATGTATTCAGATCCCTCTCCCATTTTTATTTTGTTTTGTCATTTGGTTGGAGTTGTAAGGGTTCTTTATACAATCTGGTTACTAGTCTCCCACCAGATATATGATTTGTCAATGTTTCCTCCCATCTTGTAGGAAATCTTTTCTCTCTCTCGATAGTGTCTTTTAATGCAAAAAGATTTTCATTTTGATGAAGGCCAGCCTGCCGATTCTTTTCGTTTGTTGCTTTTGGTCCAATATTTAAGAAATCCAAGGTCATGAAGGTTTATTCCTATGTTTAATTCTAAGAGTTGTATGATTTTAGCTGTTATCGTTAGGTTTTGGTGTATGGTGTGACTATAGTGTCCAAATTCATTCACTGATACGTGGATGTACCATTGTCCCTGAGGCACTTGTTGAAGAGACTAGCCTCACCACATTGAATGCTCAACATCAGTCATCCCTCACCCAACACATGGGTGTGTGCTTACGAGAGCCAATGAAATGCTGAGCCTTATAAGGAAGAGAACTGGAAGCAAAACATAAATAACTGACTTAGCATGAACCCGTTACTTGAAGTAGGCAGTATGAAAGTGTGATCAGACTGAATAAAATATTGAAGCCTTGCTTCCAAATCTTAGAGGAAAGAAGAAAATGTGTGACTAAAAACAGAAAAAAACATACATAGCTTGTAGCAAAGTAAGGCAAGTACAAAAAAGCAAAATGTCGAAAGAAAATAATATAGGGGGAAAGACGGAGAGGGGAGAAGGGAGAAGGACAAAAGCAAATAGTATCTCCTAATTTCTTTTTTTTTTTTGGATGTTTTCTTAAATTTTATTTTTGAGAGAGAGTGAGGCAGAGTGTGAGTGGGGGAGGGGCAGAGAGAGAAAGGGAGACAGAATCTGAAGCAGACTCCAGGCTCTGAGCTGTCAGCACAGAGCCCGACGCAGGGCTCAATCTCACAGACCACGAGATCATGAGCTGAAGTTGAACGCTCAACCAACTGAGCCACCCAGGTGCCTCAGTATCCCTCAATTTCAAATTGTGTGGTATATCTGGTGGTGGAATGAAGTATGAATTTCATTTCCTCCGTAAATTTTATATTTTGTAAAAATCATTTTACCATGAGTGTTTATTGCTTTTATAATTAGAAGAAAGACTTAACAGTAGAATTGAATTTAACTAAAAGTGCTCCATATGAAATTATTTTTGGAAGGTGGAATGTTCTTTATTAGCTAACCTCTAGAAGGATAACTTGAAAGTTCATGAAATCCTCTTGGCATCACCATACAAAACCCAAACGTGGTGTAATGATCTACAGTTAGCAGTCATCCAATACCTCTGTTTTTGTGTACTCAAATGACAACTGAAATGCATCAGTTTGACTTCCCCTTAAAAGTTTAATACAGATAAGTTCAACTTTGGTGTTAGAAGAGTCAAGAGATGTTATAACTCTATCTTGGTTATTCATGGAGCAGATACTCCACCAATATCTTTTGTTCCTATTTCTTTGCTGTTTTTCAGACTTTTAATAGTTTCCTAACATCCATGGACTTCATTTGCAAAACAATGACAATGGTGTTAGGAAGCCACATGATGGCGATGTTGAGCTGCCCTTGTTAACGGCAGTCAGGTCCTCCTTGACAAATATAGTGGTTCCAAGTTAATGGGGTTGAGGGCAACCTGGAGAACTTATTTAAGATGCAGATGCCCAGGGGTGCCTGAGTGGCTCAGTTGGTTAAATGTCCAACTTTGGCTCAGGTTGTGATCTCATGGCTCGGGTTCAAGCCCCGCGTCGGGATCTGTGCTGACAACTCAGGGCCTGGAACCTGCTTTAAATTCTGTGTCTCCTTCTCTCTCTCTCTCTGCCTCTGCCTCCACTCACGATGTATCTTTCTAACTGCCCACCCCCCGGTTATTTATGTAAATAAACACAAAATATAAAATAATAATAAAATAGACATAAAATGATAAATATAAAATAAAATGCAGATTCCCAGTGCCCACCCACATAGTTGAATGGTCTGGCCTTGGACAGATCCAAGGAATCTGGACTCTAACACTTTCCTTTCTGTGATTTTGATATAGGTGATCCCATGCACCACACTTTGAGGAACTCTGATGTAAATGGTACTCGAAACCATGAATCTATATGGAAACATTTAGGGAGAGAGTATAAAGTGAGACAAGAACCAAGTACAACCAAGTCCTGAGGCACGCCACCATGAGAAAGAACTTGCACTATTAGTAAGAAGTTGCAAGAGGGGCACCTGGGTGGCTCAGTCAGTTAAGCACCGGACTCTTGATTTTGCATGATCTCACAGTTAGTGAGTTTGAGCCCCGCATTGGGGTCCTGCTGACAGTGCAGAGCCTGTTTGGGATTCTCTCCTTCTCTCTCTCTCTCTCTCTCTCTCTGCCCCTCCCCTGCTTGTGCTCTGTCTCTCAAAATAAATATTAAACTTAAAAAAAAGAATAAAAATTCCCTGTGACATTTGACACACTTTAAATAAATCATATACTTGAAATATATTTCCTATCCCAAATCTACATTTGTTAAAAAAAGTTATATTTAATCTTGATGATCAAAACATTCATTTTTTAGGCTTTGAAATATATAGCAGGCACTAGTTTGCATTCAATGTTTGCTGTTCAGGAAATTATATACCAGTGGCTAAAAATGTGGCCATAGTAGTGACAACAGAAAAATTATTATAATATAATCACAATTGTATTATAACTAATTATAAACATTAGTAGTATTATGCTGTTATTAATATTTGAGGGATTGATTTATATTATCGAGTGCCCATAAGAGTTTTTATGCATTATTTCCCTTAACTTCATCTAAAATACTATGAGACCAATATTACTGTTATGCCTTTAAGATAGTAAGAAAGTCCCCGAGGCTTAGAGAGGTCAGGAGATTAGCGCAGCATCTCACAGTCTGTAAGTGGGATGGCCTCGATTAGTTTCATGCTGGACTTTCAATTTATGCTTATAGGACTTTTGTGAGTTTCCCTTTAAGAAAACCCAATGTAGTCAAGTTTTTACATCAATTTTAGAAAGGCATAGACTGTGGGAGCTTCCAGCTCCCCACCTTAGTCCTGGCTCTCCTCGTCTCCCTGGGCCCCTGTGTAGGCAGCATTTCCAAGCTTTCCGTGCCTTTAGATGTGACCACGTGACTGAGATCTAGGCAATGAGGTGTCAGTGGAAATGGTGGGTGCCACTGCCAGGCACTCATAAAAAACTCGCAAAAAATCCTCGTACCTGGCGCACCTCTGTGCTCTTTTCCCCTGCTAGCAAACTGCAAAGGAGGCCACCTCCAGGGCACCCATGGAAGCCACATGTTGGACGTGGCAGACTTTCTGACAGCCTGGCTCCCTGTAGAAGTGCATGGATAATGCCCACCACAAGGACATATTGACTTTCCCAGTACGTTACAGGAGACACAAACGAACTAGTTTTGCGTCATTACACTTGTTTGGGTTTAAATGTCACAGTAATAGGGTACCACTCCTGATGCAATTTGGGTAAAAATATATTTCAGGTATGCATTGTTCAATGGGTTTATCATTGAATAACGTTTAGGTGCATTCCAAAACGCTAAAGGTAGTACCTACCTCAACTCACTTGTTTTGAAATTTACATTGAAAACAACAACTCTTTAAAGGACTTCCACATCTAGTCACACTCCTCAAACCATTTTCTGTATTACTGGAAGACACAAACACTGCTCGAGATCACGATTTACAGCTGAAGATGTGACTTATTTCCAGAGCAGCAAAGTAACACAAAATGGTCACAGCTCCGGGCCAGGGGAGAGCAATGGGCCAAAACACCAAAGGTCTGGTGCTAGCTTTATTGTGAAGTTCTGCAAACTTGGGTACACATTTGAGCTCTTTGATCCTCATCTTCTTAAATAATAAACGGGCCTTACACTAGTTCATCTTCCAGAGGGTTATTAGGATAATGAAAAGAGTCATGGGTGTATATACTTTCAAAGGGCAATAAAGCTTACAGAAATGTTTTTATTTATGGGCAAACAGCAACCAATTTGAATTCTAAGTTCTAAATCTGCTCGGTCAAATTATACAGGTTTCCGGCATGGTCAAGGTGAGGCACAATAGTACAGTCTCATTAGCACACAGGTGATTGGATCACCGTGTAGTGAGAGGAGAGAGGCAGCACAAATCACAGTATCAGGCGAAGGAAAGACAAGTGTCAACCAAGACTGGACAGAGAAGTCGACTGAGCTTGCTCAAAGGCACAGTGCGGGGAACAGCAATGGTGCGCTTGAGGAAACTGCAAGAAGCGCGGGATGGAGAGGATAAAAGGGGAGTTAAACGAGTCAAGATGCTAAGGGTCCTCGGATGTAGGGTGGCCCCTCTTGTGGAGGCTCTGAGGAATCATTGAAGGATCTTAGGCATCCTGGTGTCAGCTACTATCTGAGGATTCGGAGTCAGACAGACCTGACTTAGAGTCTTCATTCTACTACAAGCTGAGGTTTTGGCACAGGATAAATGAAATGGCTGGTTGAACAGGATAGAGAAGCAGAATCAGGGGCAGAGCAAAACGAGACACATGAAAGACATGGAGTAGCTGATAGTGGGGAAAGTGTGCCATTCAGTAAATGAGGGTGGTACGTTGATCTTCCCATGGGAGGAAAAAGGCAATTAGATCACTACCTGACAGCAAGCACGAAGATCAATTCAACATGATCAAAGACTCAAATAACGCAAGATCACACCTTCAAACATCTAAAAGAAAACATAGGAGAAAACGTTTATGACCTTAGGGTTCAGACAGTTTTATCTGAAAAGGCCCAGAAGGCAAGAAAACAAATACGAATTGGACAGCATCAAAATTTAAAACATTTGGGCATCAAAGGCCATTCTCAACAGAGCGTCCAGGCAACCCATGGAATGGATAAAAATAATTGCAAATATTCTCTCTGATAAGAGATTAAAACGCTGAACGTATAAGGAGGTCCTACAAGTCAACCACAACCACCGCCGCAACTACAGCAACAAACATCTAATTAAACACTTGTCAAAGGACAGGAACGGGCGTCTCACCAAAGAAAGTATACAAACAGCGATAAACACATGAAAAGATGCTCAACATAACTAATCACTACTGAAATGCAAATGAAAACCACAGGAGATAGCCCTTCACACTCATTTGGATGCCTGTTATCAAGCAAACAAAATACAAGAACAAAACAAAGACAAAAAACCCGGAATAACAAGTGTTGCCATGGATGTGGAGAAATAGGAACAATTCCGCACTGTTGCTGCTATTGGAAACTGGTACAACCACTGTGGAAAACGGATGGAAGAACCTCAAAAACCAAACAATAGAACTACCATACACTCTATCAATTCCGTTGCTGGTATATACCCAAAAGACGGGAAAGGAGACAAGCAAACAGATAGAGTGTTGGAAAGCTATTTGTGTACCAGTGCTCATACACCAATTTCACAGTAGATAAAACTGGAAACAACCTAAGTGTCCATTAACAGATGATTGGATCACAGCCCCCCCCCCCCAAAGCGGACTACATGCAGAAATCACTTCAGAGGACAGCCCAACCGCCACCACCGTACACTGCCCTCAGGGGCTTTATCTTGTCCTGTCGGGTCCTGTCCTGATGGAGCCCCAGAGGCTCTGATATCACCAGAGAAATCAACCCAGCAACCCTGCCCCACATTGCCCTTGGGGGTCTTGTCCTCGTCCTGTCCTCTACGGTCCTGCCCTGTCCTGTCGCAGCCCCCGAGGACTCCATGGGGACATCACCTCAGAGGTCAGCCAAGTCACTGCCACACCACACCCTGGACCCCTCAAGTCTGAAGACACGATCCCAGGCCCCCACCTTCCATGGTGACACAGGGCCACGGGGCCCACCTCCCGACCCGCCTGGCCTCCCTGAGGGTCTCCCCCTCCCCATCCCTCTACCTGCAGAGTGACCTCCACACTGAGTCCTCTTCGATGCTCCACTAAGGGTCTCGTGAGGGCAACCAACTGCCCAGCGGCGCCTGGGCAGGAGCATCGTTGATTGGTTGGCTAGGCCCACATGCTGAGGGCCGAGACACGCCCCCTGGAGGGATTGCCATCCTGGCATCTGTTCCAAGGGTGGAGGCCTGGGCTTCAGGTTTCCAGTTTTACCGCCCTAGGACGTTTCACAGGCCATCTTCCTGGGAAATCACAAAACGATACCCAGAACGAGTATGGAACAGGTGCTCAAGCCTCCGCCTTCCCGTTGTAGGGGAATTGAACAGGTCCTACTCCGTCTCCTCCTGGGACCCTGCTTCCTGCTTCCGCTGGCAGAGGAAGGGCCATCCCTTCTCTTGTGTGTTCCGTGTAACCCCCTCCCCCCTTTTTCTTGGTCTTTCAGCTTTGTTTGGCTTTGTGGAAGACCCGTGTGTGTATCCTTAAATAAATTTCCTTGCTTCCTGGTGCGTTGCCTGGGTTTACGATAAGTTGTATTGCGTTCTGCATAGTATTTCCCCACATACCTTCTCATGCAACATTGTGTCCTAACAGTGTATACAATTCCGTGGGGGTACCATGCTTTCATTTTGCCTGCGGTAGCACACACCATTGTAGAACCACCCCTCAATTCGTTCATCCATTTTCCTGTCCATCGACACGTGGATACTTTCCACTTTAGAGCCCTAAAAAGCAGTGATGCCAGAAGTATTCTCATGCCTGGCATGCGTGCATTAGGCTTTGCAGCGTTGAAAGGAGTCAAAGAGCTTAAAGCAGTTAATGACCTATTCCTAGCTCATAGGCTAGCTGAGTATACCGCAGGCCAAAGTATTTCCAACGTGTATGACTCCACCAGCAGGTTGGGTTCTGATTGTTCCATATACGCACCAATACTGGGTATAATCAGATTACAACTGAGTGGGGGTAGGGGTTGGGGAGGAGGCTGGGAGCGGTGGCGGTGGTGGCGTTTGCGGTGGCGGCGGCAGTGGTGCTGGTAATCCTCTTTCGCATTTCACCCACACTAAGAAGAATGAGCTCTCTCTCTTATGCTCACTGGCCAATGCAATTTCCTTCTCCATGACACTTATCTATGTGGGTGTTACGACCTTTCTTCAAGTGGGTAAGATGACTTGCTTAAAATTTTGTAGGTCTAGACATCAATCTTCACAGCAGTGTTTCCCTCTGCCTTTTTATTGCAATAACGTAGAAACAACGCAAACTGTACCTGTTCAGCCATTTACAGATGTACAGCTCAGTGGCATTAAGTACATTCCTATTGTACAACCATTGCTGCCATCCATCTCGAAAGCTTGTTCATCTTTCTGAGCTGAAACTCTGTACCCATGTGACACCTATTGCCTCCTCCTCCCAACCCCTGGCGACCACCACTTTACTCCCTTTCTCTACGAATTTGGGTACCGCATACATACACCATTTGTCTTTCTGTGACTAGCATATTTCACTGAGCATAATGCTTTAAATTCCCCCACATTGGGAAGGCGGGGGCTTGAGCACCTGTTCCACACTCTGGTATCGTTTTGTTACTTCCCAGGAAGATGGCCTGTGAAACCTCCTAGGGCGGTAGAACTAGAACTCCTCATCCGGGGCCTCCACCCTTGGCAGGGATGTCAGGAGGGCGGTGCCCCCAGAGGGCGTGTCTCGGCCAAGGAGCACGTGCGCTTAGCCAACCAATCAGCGACGCTCCTGCCGAGGCACCACTGGCTAGGTCGTCGCCATTTTGAGGCCCTCAGAAGAGCGTCGCAGAGGACTCGGTGTGGAGGTTCCTGGGCCAGTGGAGGGATGGGGGTGGGACCGAGAGGATGGGGTGGGGCAAAGGGACCCACAGGAAGGCCAGGCGGGTCGGGAGGCGGGCTCCGTGGCCCTATGTGGCCATGGAAGGTGGGGGGGGGCGGGGCGGCAATCGTGTCTTCAGACGTGAGGGAACTGTGTGAGGCGGCAACGGGTTGGCTGACCTCTGGGGTGATGACCACACGGAGTCCTCCGGGGCCCTGACGAGACGCGACAGGACGAAGACAGGATAGGATAGGACAGGACGAGGCTCTCGAGGACAGGGCTGGCAGGGTCGTCAGGCTGGGAAGCGAGTCCGCCATTCCGTTCTTCCAGAGACGGCCATGTTTGGTGAGGAGGTGGCTTCTGCATCTGTCCTCCCCGCCCGCCCGGCCGCCCTGCAGGACAGCTTGGCTGTCCTGGGGTCCAGATGGCATGTCGAGGAGCCCCCTGACCTGACTGTCCCCAGACAGGCACAGAATGGTCTATTCCCCATCCATTCGGAGGGGACACTTCATTTGGTCACGGCCATGGCTGGGCCTCCAGACCGGCACCTTGTCCCTTGGGGACCGAGAAGCGGGGACGGCCGCTGTACCACCATAGGGGCAAGAATCTGACAGAGGGTCCTGACGCTCAGTTGTCCCGGGGCAGGTCACAGTCAGGGGGAGGGGTCACAGCCATGGGAGCAGAGGCCCGCTGTCACCGTCGTCTTTGTCCCCTCCTGGCGCAACAAGGGACACGAGGACGCGCACGCTCTGATCTGCGCAGAGGACCCTTGTTGCCATCACTCACTGACCATGTCCCCATTTCCTTCACGCGTGTTCGCGCTCACAAGGTGCGGGAGAACCGTCTGTACCTGGGAAGACACGTTGGGATGGCGCCCCATGGGAGCAAGCCCCTGCGGACGGATGCGAGAGCCGGGCTGGAGGCTGGGGGCAGAGCGGCCGATGACTCTGGGAGGAGACCGGAGAGCAGAGAGCTGAGTGGGCCGGCGCCTGTTCCTGAAGGTACAGTCCATCCGACACCTTTGCAGAGGCAGCGCTTGTCCATACCACACGCGGGGCAGGTCGCTGCTTCTGAGTCCTCGGCCTCGTCAGCAGTAAAACACGTGTGTGTGTGTGTGTGTGTGTGTGTGTGTGTGTGTGTGTGTGTAAAGTGGTTTCATGTACCGGAGGTTGCGCACTCGATCGTCCTGTCCCAGAGCAGGATTACAGAAGCTTGCACAGCAGCGCTTCTGCTCGCTTGCAGTTGTTCTTTCTGAAACCCCTCCCGTGTGCCGGGTGGCGTACACTGACCTCAACCCCGAAAGGTTTGCAACACTGTCTCCACAGCATGGTCCTCGTCCTTGCTCCAGTTTTCTCCAGTTTTCTCTGACCTTACACATTCGTGCTTCCTTCCTTCCATATGTCTGCCGTAAAGACTTTTGTTCGCAAGAGGCCTGAAAAACTCCACGGGGAGGCTACCGCTCCCTGAAAACTGATCAAAATACCGTACTTCCTTTTAAGATGTCTTCCACTTTTATTTCAATGCAGGAAACAGGCCAATACCGCGTAGTCCCGGGGGAAGCAGTCCTTCAGGAGGAACATTTGAGACAGATATGGGGTAATGTGTTTAAAGTAGTTCTGCCTGACCCGTAAGATACTTTAAGAAAAATAAAGATTGGCTCAGGTAACTAGTATTGTGTCCTAAGCAGTTGGCGTGATCTATTTTATCCAAAACAAGCATGGTGTTTTAGGTACCCTTAGCTAAAGACTTACTGTAATCTCTTTACAGGAATGAATTACAGAATGTGTTGGAAAGATTTCAAGGTACGATTCGAGAGCTATTTCAGTGAAAGTAAATTGTTTTAAGCCATGTAACACATGTGAACCAGAAACGTTAATCAGTGGACAGCAAGACTGTTATTTAATGCCTCGTTCTCAGATGCAGGATTTTCCTTAAGTGTTTAGTATGATTTGGCTTCATAGATTTCCTTAGTTTCCCTTTTCATTGTGGATGTGGAGAGAACCGTGCTGCCAGTGGTGAGGTAAGAGAGATGCTTTTGTTTTCTACTCGGGTACATTTGATGAACCCTGGGGATGTCACAAGGATTTGCATGAAATAATCTCTCTTCCACTTGGTGTCCCAGAGTAAGTGATAAAGCGGTTTTGGATATCCATTTTTAAGTTTCTCGTGGTAGATATTTTCCTTGAGTTTCCTACTTCTTGTCTTTGGTGTAGAAGTTTAAACTGAAGCCTGTAAAATCAGTCTTAACTGTGATATTGACATTAATAAACTGTGCGGTGGAAAAGGAAAGGCTAGTTTGCTAGCATGCTGGCAGTGTGTGACCAGAACCAAGAAACGTCAGAGTTTTTAGTTGTCCTGTCAGGTGTCACTTAGTTACCTGGGTTCCAGGACGAGACTCTCAGCAAAGAGTCCGAGTCAATCGTGGAGTCCTCTCTCGGCATCGGCCCTGCAGGCAGGTGGGTTTGGAAAGCTCTGCTCTGTTTGGGGGTGCCACGGTTCTCAGCTTGTGAGCTGTCCCATAAATTGATTTTTACACATGGGAGACTGGGTGTAGAACACATTTCTATCACAGCGCGCCTTTTCGGGACCCCTGGAAATATCTCTTGATGGCAGATCCATAACATACAACCGAATGCTCAGGAAAGCATTTTTTGAACTATTAAAAATTTTACAAATTGCAAAGCTGCTTTTCAAAAATGATGTCACAATCTCCTGTTTATTTTTACACTGTTTTTTTTTCTTAAAAAAAGTATTTAGGAAGTGTTTTTGAATAAATTCTTTTCTTTTTTTAAACTCCTCATGGTCTTTTGTCTTTAACTGAAACATATGTAAAATCCTCCTTGACTAAATAAATTTTTTAAAAACCCACGAAAACTACTTTTTGTCTCTTTTCATTTATTTATTTGTATCCCTTCTGGAGACTTTTAGAATAGAATGAGAAGGTGTGTTTTCTATATTGACTTCTAACAATAATCCACTTGAACGTGTCCTTTCATTTGGAGGATATTTTATAAATTTATTAACAACTAGCTTCTATAACTGCCTTTTCACGAGAAAACTAAAACTGTGATGGGAACCCTTTATTTATTTATTTTTACCCATTTTGGGAGCTAGAAACTTTTGTTTATTAGTTCTTTCTCTAGGATAAGTTAAAAAAAAACCAAAAAGGCGTGCAGGCGTAAAAATTAGAATTGAGATACTAGGAACTGAAAGATTTCACAGAATAAAAAAAGAAGCAAATAATCTGGACCTTTGATGTGAGGCCTTTTTGAAAAATGCTACTTGTCTTTCCAGCACTGCTGAACCAACGTTGCCTACATTGTCTTGAGTAAGCAGGACAAAATGATTTTCAGTGTTAAATGTTAGTAAATATATGTGTTCCATACAGGTGACGTTAGAAAGATTCTTTATGCAAAGAGAAAAAGACTCGTGATGGACACCAATGCTTCCATTGAAAGCCTTTATCAGAAAATTGATGAAGTTTGGAGAGCCCAGAAAGAGCAAAGGTAAACATTGTTGGTTTGTAGAGCCAGTAGCTGGGTGTCATTTCTTAGCATGTGTGATTACAAAGTGATTCAAAAACAATACTGCTATCCTCTGTGTGTAGGACATCTCTTTTGAAATGTTTGACTTGAGTTTTATCTAAGCAAATAGTTCCTTTAGTGCTATAAGTTCACACCTGAATTGAAAGGAGATGTATTATCTAGAGGTCAGTAAAGATAACCCTTTTTGTTCCTTCCAAGTTATAACTGAGCTTTCTTAGTATAAGAAAAAAAATATAGGGGTGCCCGGGTGGCTCTGTCAGTTAAGTGGCTGACTCTTGATTTCGGCTCAGGTCATCATCACGATCTCATGGTTGTGAGATCAAGTCCCACATCTGGCTCCGAGCTGCGCGTGGAGCCTGCTTAATACTCTCCCTCTCCCTCTCCCTCCATGCTTCCCAACACACACCTCTCTCCCTCTCCCTTTCCCTCCTGCCCTCCCTCTCTCTCTGTTATCTAAAACAGAAAAAGCATCATATTCATTCTTGGAGTATGCCAGCTGAATAAGAGACAAATGTCTGGTGATAGTTGTATTTAATTATGGAGAAAAGGTTAATCTTATGTTTTAATAATTTTTAAATTTATCTCTACTGGGTCCACTGTTCTTTTGTACAAAATCTTTATTGTGCCACAGGGAGGGAAGATGAAATGCTATTGTTTGGGAAGGTTATATTAGAAGCGGGTGTGATACCCTCATTGAAGCTATTTATCATTTCACAACCTATATGTTACTCAGCAAATGAATGAAAAAGGCAAAGAAAATCGATGTAGATAAGATGCATTTGTCTGGAAAATTTATAATGCAGTAGATCTTCCTCAGTTTTCAAGAGCTAGAGCATATGAAATAGCATCCCTCTCGGACCTTTAGGAGAGAGAGTAAGTCATCCGTTCTGTTTTCCTGTTTCCATCAGAAAATTTCAGCTGTGATCATTCCCTCCTCCCTTCATAGTATAATTTATGTCCAATCGATTTGATTTTGAGGGAGTTTCCTTTCTTCCTAGTGAAACGAAGGACGACACTATTCCTTATTATGTTTTACAGGAAGAAGCTTTATCACGACTATTCTCAGCGGTTTCTAACTTTGTTTCAAGAATGGAATGCGGATGTGCAGAAAATCAAGAAAGAAGAAGAAATACTAACCGTTGGTATCAAGCTTAGCTGTATAATTAATCTATCGTTCCCAAATCTCAAGTAGGAATGGCGGCCTGACACATCTCAGACCTGTAGATTTAAGCCAGAGTCCTGTTTCCGCTGCTGGCTATGTGGTGGGCCCTGGTCACAGAAAAATCAGAGAAGTGCAGGCACACATCCTACTCACGGAAGCCCTTGGTCTTAACATCCTCTGTTGGTTGGGATTCTTGCAATTCCAAGTGACAGACATTTGCCAGAGCACAAAAGAGGGATGTCTTGGTTTATTTGAAGAAGCCAAAGGGAGTTTTGCTCCAGGTACAGGTGGATGAGTCTGGGAAAAGGTTGCTGAGGCAGTGCCATCTGGGCTCTGTCTCCATCTCCTAGTTGGCTCTCTCCATGGGGCCAGCACGACAGCATCTTACAACCTTAGACTCACTACCAGGTTAGTCAGCCCCATGGACCGAGAGAACCTTTCTCCACAGGCCTGGCACAAAAGTCCCCTGGAGTGCTCTCGATAATCTAGTTCCAGTCATTGGCTCATTCCTGAATGAGCTGTTGAGGTCAGGGCATGGTTCACTCTTAATGGACTGGCCCGTATCACATTTAGGAGTAAGCGTGGTGGAGGGGACGTTGCCTTTTGAGGGCAGAGGAGAAGGCCTGGGATTGTTTCCTGAGAGGGGGCCGTTGGCCAGACAAGGGAAATGCCATCGCCAAGCAGCATTACGGTGCGACGTGGGTCAGCGTCAGCAATCATAAATTTCTGTGAGACTGGTCCTCGTGGTTGTGGCTGAGCAGCTGGGGAGGCGGGTTTCCCAGGGTTGAGGTTTAGCGGTGCCCATGGATAGAGTGAGAAGGGGACAAGGTATAAAAAGAAGCACGGGCATAGGTATAACCACTGATCATGGATTTAGCTGGAAAGGAGGAAAATGAGGACCCAGGGTCGAGACGGGACAGGGGAAAAGTGTCCCATTCAGTGGATGTAGGATCCTGAGGGGTAGAGGGCTGTAGTGTGAAAGGGTGTGAGCTACAAACAACGTAGGGAGCTAGAGGTTGAATGTTGGAGCAAGTGGAGAAACAGTGGAGTACACTGGTCAGGAGCCTAGACACTGAAACAAGAATCATGTTTGGGGTCCAGTGCTGATTTTCCAGCTGCTAAGCCGTGATAACAGGGACAGATTGCTTTTTTCTGAGCCTCAGTTTCCTCATCTGTGACAGGGAGTATAATAAAGGTACTTACGTTTTTGTTTTTGTTTTAGGATATAAATGAGCTCCTCTGTAGTAAGCTGGTTTGAAAGGATTCAGAACAGTATCCATACATAGTTCCCCTCTAAGTCTCTGCTATGAGTAACATCATGTAGATGGTTTGGTTATTGGGCTGACAAAATGGAAGGTAGGACTCTGAGAGTGAGTGGCTAAGGAGGGATATAACGTGATCGCCGGGGGAAGAATAGGGAGACCAGCAGTATTGGAAGGATCATGCGTGCGGGTTTTGAAATCAACAAGAGTAAGATACATGCTTCGAATATTGTTAAGACGGGAAGTTTCCTACCAGTGACTGGCAGATGAGATTGCTGTCGTGTTTTGCATACTACTGGTGAGCACAAATAATGTAAACTAGGTCATAATATTTGGTAAAGGGAAGGCATTCAACCTACTTATTTAAAAACGATTCCTTTCAAGTTTAATGTAGGCCTTTTTTGTTAACTTTTAAATTTTACCAAAATGGTCATCACAGCCTTTTCCTTTTATGTTTGTAGGAGATATTGCAACTGCAACAACAAGTTTGTCCATATTATACAATTGTTCACAAGAAGAGAATGCATGCACTTAAAAAGCTGTCTGATCAATTCTTAAAGGTCTGTTGAATTTAGTAACACAATATATTCTTGTAAAATATACTACATATATGGAAGTAGAAAATGGTTATTTCTTTTTCTTAATGCATGTTAAAAACATTTAGGTTATACCTTTCAAATTAATTGAAATTTGGGGCACCTGGGTGGCTCAGTCGGTTAATCATCCGACTTGGGCTCAAGTCATGATCTTACAGTACCTGGGTTCGAGCCCCGCATCGGGCTCTGTGCTGACAGCTCAGAGCCTGGAGCCTGCTTCAGATTCTGTCTCCCTCTCTCTCTGCCCCTCCCCCACTCGTGTGCACTCTTTCTCTCTCTCTTTCTCTCAAAAATAAATAAACATTAAAAACATTTTTAAATAAAATAAATGAAATTAATTAGGCATTTTCCATTTAGAATTCATTGTTCTGATGTAACATTAAGTGCTAAGTGTACCTTTCCTTTTCAGATTCATTATTGTTTGGGGGGGTGTTATTCAAAACAGGGAAAGGTAGATTGGGAATTTCACCAAGAAATACACATATCGTGCATGAAAATGATGGTTTATTAACAATTTAATCATGGCTCTTTATTCCAGAATCAGTTTTTCCTAGCACAGTAGTGATCAATATATAGTCTGAAAGTAGAAAGTCTTTACATCATTTCTCGGTGTCATTTACTTTTCTTGATACTGCCAGTGTTTCTTCAACAGAAAGTAGCCAATTGTAACGAATTTTAAAAAATTTTTTGTAATGTTTATTTTTGAGAGAGAAGGAGAGGGATGAGAGTGAGTGACAGAGCACAAGCAGGGGGAGGGGCAGAGAGAGAGGGACACACAGAATCCGAAGCAGGCTCCAGGCTCCAAACTTTCAGCACAGAGCTCGACACAGGGCTCCAACCCACGAACCGTGAGATTATGACCCGAGTCACTGAGCCACCAGGCGCCCCTGTAATGAATATGTTTATTTTCAGTGGCACTTTATAAGCCTTTCATGGCATATTTGCTTTCAGAATTATTAAAGTGACTAAAAGTGGCCCTTATATGCCAATGTGTAATTGTATAATTGCAAGAGACGGCACAGATGTAGAAGAGAATGGGACAAAAAAGCCAGAGTAAGGCTCGGTTCAGCTTGTGAACTGAAGATTGCCGTCTGTCATATTTTCACATCAGCAAATTATCCTCAGTGACGTGGACCTCCTCTTCATGCTGACACATACTCATTTAGGAGTGGATGGAATCCTGTACATTGCCCTTCTGTTTTTGGTCCGGGTGCTGCTCTTGCTGTTGTTTTTAATGTCGGAAGAGCACTTAACATGACACCTTACCCTCGTTTGTTCTTTTGCATGTATGTGGATATGAAGTTTCCCCAGCTTCATTCATTTTGAAGATACTATCTTTTCCCCGTTTTGTGTTCTTGGCTTCCTTGTCTAGAATCAGTTGATTGCATATGACAGTTTATTTCCGGGCTCGCTGTTCAGTTCCATTGGTCTATACTTTCGTTTTTATGCTAGTGTCGTACCGTTTTTACTACTGTAGATTTGTAATATGTTTTTCAAATCAAGAAGTGTGATGCCTCCAGGTTGTTGCTGTTGTGGTTGTTCTTTCTTGGGATCGCTTTGGCTATTCCTGGTCTTTTGTGGATCCACATGAATTGTAGGAATGCTTTGTCTATTTCTGGGGGAAAAATAGCACTGGGGTTTTGGTGGAGATAACATTGAATCTGTAGATTGCTTTGTGTGGTATGGGCATTTTAATAATATTAAGTCTTCCAACCCATGAACAGGGGATAATTTTCCGTTTATGTATGTCTTCTTTAATTTCTTTCATCGGTGCTTTGTAGTGTTCAGTGCACCAGTCCTTCACCTCCTTGGTTAAGTTTTTTCCCTAAGTATTTCACTCTTTTTGACGCTATTGCAAATGGGGTTGTTTTTTTCATTTCGTTTTTGGGTAATACGTTGTTAGTGTGCAGAAATACAACTGACATTTGCATGTTGATTTCGTGACTTGCAACTTTACTGAATTTATTTGTTAGTTGTAACAGATTTGTGTGTGTGGGGGGGGGGATTCTTTGGGCCTTTCTACATATACGACTATGTTACCTGTGAAAAGAGATAATTTTGCTTCTTCCTTTCCAGCTTGGATGTCTTCTATTTCCTTTTCTTTTACTGCCACATTGTTCTGGCTAGGCCTTCAGGGACTATGTTGAGTAGGAGTCGTGAGATTGGGCAACCTTGCCTTGCTCCTGATCTTGGAGGAAAAGCTTTCAGTTTTTCACCGTTGAGGACATTAGCTGTGGGCTTTATTTATTTTATTATTATATTATTATAATTATATTGTTTCTATATGTGTCCTTTATTATGTTGAGATACATTCCTTCTGTACCTAGTTTGTTGAGAGTTTGTAACATGAAAGAATGTTGAATTTTGTCGAATACTTTTTCTGCAGCTCTTGGGGTGATCCTGTGATTTGTTCTTTAAACAATCTTGTTCAAATACATGGTAAATTGCTACTCTTCTAACCTAACTGGGATGTTCAAAAACTAGAAATATAATTTTAAAACCAGAATCCTTTAAAGAATTTTAGAATTACACGTATACAAAACAGTCATCCTGTTTCCAAGGAGAGAGCATGTTGCCCTAATGCTCTGTGAACACCTTTTCTTAATTGGTACGGATGTTTGTTGATAAAGTAACAGAAATTATTTCTTCTAAAGGCTATTGCCCAGCGTTACCACTTAGGGCTGGAAATTTAGTGTTTTCCTTGACTCTTGCATTTCCTTATCCTTCCCTCTCCCCCAGTTATTATTAGGCTCTGCAAGACTGACCTCTGCAACGGTACTTGAAATTCTTTCTGTGAATTCCCACCGCTGCTGCCCTAGTTCAGGACCTTGCTTGTCCTATTAAACTGTCATCTGATCGCTCCCTCCTTCACAGTTCTGCAGGACTGTCTTCCTGCAACATCGTTCTTCCCTCCTGAAAGCCTGTCAGGCACTTCCCCTTCTAAACTCTTAGATGTTCAAATGTTCACCAAAGCCTGATGCCCTTTTTAGTTTATTTATTTGCCGCATTGTTCCTTTATCCCACCCTTCCTGATGAATGCTTTGTCTAAAACCAACCATTACTGCTCTGCTTCACGTATGTCCTTCCCCTGGAATGTTCTTAACTTCTTTCTCTTTACCTGTTGAAATCTTACTCTTTTGCCAACTAAATCAGCGTGGATCTCCTTTTTTCTGCTACGTAGCCCCAACAAGTTGTGCTTCTACCACTATCATAAAATATTTGTATCATTTCTGTTTCTGTTTGCTCTCGTCACTCGATTATGGAAGAGACTGTGTATTCATTTTTAAATTCCCCCACAATACTCAACACAGTATTTTTTTTTTACATGGAATGCACTGTTTCACCATTTGTGGGGTGAATAGCAAAATTTAAAACATAAGTTGCGTTCTTCATAACTTCGAAGAGGTCACATCACAGACCATTGTAGTCCCACCAAGGAAATCATGTTCCATGGACTATTATTGATAATAAATGTGTTATTACCTGGTGTTAGAAAGCTTACTACTGGATTTCAGAATTATAGCATTTATTGATATGGACTCCCCGGTCTTTGTTCTTGGGCCCATTTTGATCTTGACCATAACCATTCATTGACCCATTGTTTTCAGTAAAGTGCACCAGAGTTGTGTCTCCTAAAATAATAATATTTCACTTGAATCTGATATTAAAATTTCTCTTTGCAAATGTTTTTGTGCACATGTGTTTTGTGCACATTTAGAAGTTTTTCTTTTTTAACTTGGAATAGGTAACAGCCATCATTGGAATAGTAAACATGTAGTACTTTTGAAATCTAATGTTGGCATGCTTCAAACATAAGATGAGAAATGGTGGTTTGCAACGGGACTGGCTTTTTGTTTTAGAGTATGGAAGACTTAGAGAAGAGTCAGGAACGTCTTGTGATTGGTGAGCAGAGTGAATTTCGGAAAAAAATGACCAGGTTGCAAAAACACTTTCTGATGAAACATGTAAGTAGTATAATATTTCAAAGTGAAAGCTAAAGATTGATTCACACATTGAAATAGTCTATTTGCTGTTATATGTATAATCCTTACATAATATTAAACAAGTGTATTCTCTCCTTTCATTTAATTTTTTTAATGTTTTATTTGTTTTTGAGACAGAGACAGAGCAAGAGCAGAAAGGAACAGAGAGAGAAGGAGACAGAGAATCCAGGGAGCAGGTGCCAGGCTCTGAGCTGTCAGGACAGAGCCCAGCCTGGGACTCCACCCCAGGAACAGGAACGTGATCTCATAACCTTAGCTGAAGCTGGAGGCTCAACCAACTGAGCCACCCAGGCGCCCCTCCCCTTTCATTTAATAGCAGCAGGAAGAGGTGGCAGTTGTTTGAAACTCTCTGTTATTATGATGAGATTCTCTGTTATTGTGATGGCATTTGAAGACAGGACTTGAACTAAGTAACATGATACAGTTATAAATGTTAGCCACATCCAACCGTTGTGATTTAACAATTCTAGTTTAAATGGTTATATCTTGTTACCCGCTGGCTTGTTTAAGTGCAAGGCCCTCTTCCCGTGTAAACCCGAGTGAGACCCAAACAGTTATGTGGATAGCAGCAATTCCAACGTTATATACAGGAAA
>PISW01014235.1:0-22064 GCA_004023785.1 Mungos mungo
GCCCAACTGAATGGGAGATGATATGAGTCCCGTTTATCTTAATGCTTCAAAATGGGTACCTGGAGTGCTTGATCCCCAATTACCTTTAATACCTCCAGAAGAAGGCTGACTTATCAACTTAATGTTGGGATACCAATCTAGCGATATGCATTGGCCATCACTTCAGTTGTCTTATACCAGCAGATCAAAGATGGCTGTTGGCTTCTCCTAGTAATAATAGCTCTAGTAAAACCTTTAGTCCAGCTTTCAATTAGAGGAGAAAAAGGGTATCGGTTTTAGCATGGTAGCCTCCTGGTCCAAAATGCAAAATGGCACAGACATGGTCTAATGAGGGAATTTGCCCATTATGGGAGAATTGTAGAGCCTCCCTTCCCAGTGTTCTGATTAGTGGTTCCTATGGGAGTGTATGAAACTGGGCCCCTGAGGGGATGGCAGTCACCGACTGCACTGGGAGCGCTTGCCCCTCATATCAGATTCTAAAATGGCATATATTCAGAGATCCAATAATTCCCTAGACCTCTGCATGGAGCAAAGGACCCATCCAATGGCATGGATGCCAATGATCTGTGCCTGCCCCATTTGTAGAAGACCATAAAAAACAAAATAATTTATGGAAAATAACTGCTGCCCTAGGTCACGTCACAATATGGAATGGGTCGTATATTCATCAAAATAGATACTATTCTCTACATTTTTCTCTTTCAGAGCAAAAATGGCTAAAGGTATGTGTTCATGACCCTTATGTGTTTATAAAAGGAAAAATAACATTTGGACATTCAAAAAGAAAGTTATATTGCTCCCGAGGCCAAATGTTTACTTATATTGGTGGAAATTTAACTCTTGATAATATTCTTTTCTTTTTAATCTGTAGAAGGCTGGGAATATGGCCACCTGTTAAAACACCTCCACGTGTGGGAAAGCTCTCCAGACATGCGTGTGATTTCAGTAGTCATGAAACATGGGCTACAGAGGACAAAAAGATTTGTAGGCTTGCTGAGAGCTGCTATCCTGTGTATCACAGCTACCATGGCAACTGCTACCACTTCTGGGATAGCTTTGTGCTCGGGGTCCCTCCCTAAGGAAAGAAGGGAAAAAAGAACAACTCAAGGCAACCTTGCTATTCATGTTAAGTGACAACATCCCTCATGACCTTGTAACATGAGACCACTTTAATCAGACTTCGTATTTGTGTGTTACCATATATGGGAGACAAAGAAGTAAAAAAATGTATCAAAAACCATGCCACTTGGTGTTCAGGGCTCAGTTCTTTGGGTAGGAACCCAACTGAGCGATGCTGGCTGGAATAAAGTTGCTTCCTGGAAAGAAGGGCCTCAGTGTCACGACTCTCTGTGCGAGAATCCTGCTACATTGCTTGGGGGCTCATCCAGGATTTGGAGACGGTGTGTTTCCACCTCCTTTGCCACAGGGGATGCAAACCTCAGGGCTCCGGGAGAGGGGACACACCTGGCGCCAGAGGACCCCTTGATCCACAGGAGCCTAGCCCTTCCGATGTGCTGGGGTAAGGACCCTTTGTGTGCTAGTGGAACCCATGAGGTCCAGGAACCAGTTCAGGATGCACCTGTCAGACTGGCAAGAACCCGGGTTCATTTTGGCAGACCTGCCTGTAATAGGCAGAAAGGGAGCCCGATCACCTCCCAGAGTTGCACCAGTAACTCCACATGGGAAGAGGAACGAAGCTGCAGCTCTAAGGCATTGGGCGCTGAGTGGCAGGTTGGAGTCACCGTGTCACTGTGTGTGGGGACATGTCTCTTGTTCATTTTCTGGGTCAATGACTATAATAATTAGAGCCAACTGTGTCCCGTTGTTCTACCTCAGAACAGAGACTTTAGGGAATACTCCCAAGCAGGTGCCGAAACTCCTTTTGTTTCAGGGAAATTCCCTGCCTTCTCTGGACGGACATGGACTCCTCATTCCACTGGTGGAAAACAAAAGAAACATGAAGTCTGCTCCTCTGTCTCGGCTGACAAGATTTAAATCCGGGAATTCTCTTTCTCTGCCTTCTGCTGGCGCCTCTCCTCTTTTGCCCTCCCTTCCCCCACTCCTTCTCTGCACCACCTGGGGGTGGGGGTGCCCAGCACGCAGAACGGACTCCTCAATGCCTCGGGCAATATCAGCTCCTCCTCCTCCCCTAGAGGTTGAGGAGGGAAGACCACCGAAGTCAGATTTCCCCACCAACTTTCCAAGTCAAAATTAACTATGGGCAACAAAGTGTCTTGTGGACTCAAGTAAAACGTATTCAGTGTTTACGTTAATTTAAGTTAGTTGGTTTGAGATAGACAATGTTTATCAACATTAAAAAAAAAAAAGAAAACAGAAACAAATGTGTATTCTACCTAGATCTGCTGAAGGTCAAATAAGCTCATGTTATCTCTGTTCCAGTTTGTTAACAAAAGGATGACTTAAAGGGATGGTTATTTTTGTCGGCCTCATAGTTTTCATGGGTGATTGTTAAGATAGATTTCAAAGTCCTTGGTAACCTACAACGTTAAAGTTTTGCTTGCGTGATAAATTGAGATTAAATTCACTGGCTATCTAACGAGATAAGAAGCTAAAGCACTAATTACTAGATGTAGGTTTGTGTTTTTGACTTGTTGCAAAAAAAAAACCAAGGATATTTGGAACTGTTGAAAAACATGCTTTGTGTTTAATGGATTCATAAATTTGCCATCTAAAAACATTCTGATATAACATAAAGTTCATATTACTACTTAGTTTTCACTGGAGACTAAAGTTTCTAGCAGTTAAAATTCTTCTAAGTGTACTTAAGACTGCTGGAAATAAGAAAAGCAACTCTGGATGTAAGAAAGTATGAGGTATGTAAGAAAGATACAAAAAATGGAAATATATTTCTGTTAAAGGTTAAAAAAATGTGACTTTGTCCTAAATGAGACTGGTTATTTGGAGAAAAATGGCTTGGGACAAAATCTAAATGCAAGGAAAAAACAGTTGTAGAAGGTTTGTGAAGGATAATATTTAAAAAGAAATTCTGTAGATGGTCAGGATGGACTATGGTTAAAATAAATAGATGTTAAAAGTACACAGGATTAAGATGAAAATTCCTCCTCCTTTGATCCAAAGGCTGGGAAAATGATGGCAACACCCTTGATGTCAGCCTCCAAACCCTCCACATCTGTGCTGTTCTTGTTTAGCAGAGGAATGGATGCCTCTGCCATACGAGGGATGGATAATCTATAAAGGGCTTTTATGAAGATACATGGGAGCCATTTTACAAAGCTTAGCCCATTGTATGCCAAAAATGGATACCCACATAGCAATAATGCGGGCATTGTTGGAAAAGGCAGGGGGAAAAGACCTTGACTTTGGCCCTTTAACTCCCTCCCTCAATGGCCAATGATCAATACTAAGTTACTGTTGGGCCAAATAAAGATTAGTGCATCCTAAAACAACCAAGAAAATCTTGCTTGGTGACAGTCCTACCCCCAACGTCCTATAGGCAAAAAACAGAGGGGTAAAAACAAAACAAACAAAAACCTTTATATTATAAGGTTTAAGACAGATAAAAGGAGATTTAGGTAAATTTTCTAATTGCATAAATAAATAAAGGCTTTTCGGAATATTACATATGTTTTTGAGTTGATCTGGAAAGATAGCATGCTTTTGTTAAATCAGACTCTTAATGACACAGATGTTTTAGAAAAAATTAAGGAAATCTAAGATTTAGCCCTTAAATTATGCTAAATTGGGCACTATTTTACAAACACAAAATGAGAGCCTGATGGCCTTCCTGGAGAGGCTGAGGGAGGCTCTCGTTAAATATTTGGCTCTCTCCCTTGACACCCCTGAGGCTGAGATAATTTTAGAAGACGATTTGTCACTCAATCAGCCCTCGATATTCAGAGAAAATGCAAAAATTGGCTGTTGGCCTTGAAGGGACCCTGGAAGAGCTCTTATGAGCTGCCAGTTGGGTATATTACAAACAAAACAGAAAAGGAAGCTTAAAAAAAAAAACAAAAAACTAAGGCCTTAGTTGTGGCCTCACATACCATGTCAGACCGGACTTCCCCAGGTCCTGGCACCAAGTGCCATTTCTATGGACGTTCAGAGCACTAACATGAGAACGTCCTCAGAGGGGACACCAAAATGAAAACCCCAGACTCCGAGCTCCTGATACGGAAACAGTCACTGGAGATCCGAGTGCCCTCGGGGACCTCTATCGGTGAGGGCTCAGAAAACCAAAGTCCCCAGGGACTAACCGTGGCCGGGGGCTCTGTATGGCGGCTCCCCTAAACCACTGTCTATAACACCCCAGAACCTCGGGTAACTGCACATATGGACGGAAAACTGGTGGATTCCTGTCTTAACACCAGAGCTCCCTTTCTGTCCTCCTGTCCGCTCCAGGCCAACCATCCGGATGCAGCATGATGATTAGAGGCACCTCTGGGAAACTTCCACCTAAGTTTTTCTCTCAGCCCCAAGGATGTATATGGGGAAACCTAATTTTACTCATTCTTTCCTGGTCATGCCAGAGCCTCACTCCCGTGCTGGAGAGGGGCATTATAACTAACTTAGAGGCTCTGGTGCTACTAACTCAGGACAGATAAACAATTATGTGAGCTTTTAAAAGTTACTGGGTATTGTCGGCTGTAGATACCAGGGTTCAGGAAAATAGTTTGCTGCTCTATCAGTTATTAAAGGAGACTCAATCCCACCTACTCTCCCCTCCCCCCAAATAAACTAACAAATAAATAAACTGGGTCTGACTCCTAAACACTGTCTCCAGCCCTTGCAATGGTTAAAACAGAGCAGGGCAATGACTGTTACCAAGCTCACAGAGCTCAAAGATTATTAAAACACAACATCAGACCTTTCATTTAGGGCGGGAAAACTTATCAAATGGCTCAAAGGATGTTTGCTGGAAAAAATTGTCAAGGACAGTTCTTCAAGTGGTATCAGGCTGTGAAGTGTGTCTTAAAAACAGTCCTTCCAACCACACACTTGCTCTTCCGGACAATCAAGGACCTGGAGACTATCCAGGAAAAGACGAACAATTAGGCCTCACTCAGTTGCCAGGGTTGAAAAAACAAAAGCCTGCCAATATCTGTTTGTACGGGTTAATACTTTTACTAACTGGGTAGAGGCCTTCTCCTACAAGACAGGAGAGGCCCAAAAAGTAATAAAAATTCTGCTTTATAAAATAATACTCAGGTTTGGCTTACCTAAAAATTACAAATGAATAATGGTAAATGGCTGCCTTGACTTCCCAGTACAATGTCTGGCTCTTGAAAAGGTTTTACTTTTATTAAAATAAATCTTATTACTCAGCAAAACCCTAAATAACACCTTGCAAGCATTAGATGCTTAAAAATTTTTTTTAAAAATTAAGTTAGGGCCAAACTCATGGAAATCGAGCCACCATTGATTACTTACTCCCCTGCTTCTCCATTAGCTGGGTAACGAGGGATTCCCTGACATGTGCTGTTTACAAAGTCAGGGTCTCTCCTAGATTATTTGACAGGTTTGGGAACCACAGACATTATCTTAAGATGCCATCTTGTTGGTCAGCGTAATGTTTACTTTGTGTTTCTCTCTGTGTGTCTGCTAACGTTTATGCCGCCTCCTGCCTGCCCCCCTTCCTGGAAAGCCACACTGTGGGCCACTTGACTGGCCCTTGGGGAGACTGTAACTGCTGTCCCCTACCCCATCCCTTATCAGCCTGAAGAAGCCAGACGGCCATCGTCCCTGTCCCCACAGCAGTCACAGGCCCTGTTCCAGGGGAGAAATAAATAGGGAAAGGGGTAACACGAGGCAGGGGGAGACGAGGGTCCTGCAGGGAGGCCGATGCAGGTGGGAAGCTAAAGAAGCAGATGGGTGGACCAAGAAGATGTGGTACATATACACGATGGAGTACAACATGGCAATGAGAAAGAATGAAATATGGCCATTTGTAGCAAAGTGGATGGACCTTGAGAGTGTCATGCTAAGCGAAGTAAGTCAGACAGAGAAGGACAGAAACCATATGTTCGCACTCATAGGTCTAACAGGAAATTTTCAGAATGATCTAGCTTCAAGAAAAGCAAGCAGTTAGTAGTGCTTAAGAAAAATTGATTCAGTATCTAATGGATAATTGATACCTGTCACAACACAGCATTTTATATACTGTTAAGTGAAACTGCAATACAATCTAAGTTTAAAAAAAAAATTCTGCCCTAGGATATTAACAAACATCACTTTTGTTAATAATTATCACAATCTGATTAATTCCCAGGCAAAAAAAAAAAAAAAAAGAAGCAGATGGGGTTCTCCCTTGACCAAATCCTTTATGGGTGCGCCCCCCCCCCCATCATCAGGGGCATAAGACGGGAATCTAAATGAGATAGACAATCTAACCCTAAAACAACAGATGTGGGCCCTGGGCTCTCCCCTAGCCACCTTTCACCACTGGGTCAGAGAAGGATTACCTGTAAATCTGACCACAGATGCTCACCCCCGTAAACCAGGAGATGCAACATGGAGAAAGGAGTGAAATGCCCAACCCCTAACACCCCTCTGGAGGGGCCCGTTCACTGTTATTTTGCCCACCCCTACTGCAGTAAAGGTGGCCAGAGTGGGTCCCCGGATTCACTAGAGCAGAGTGAAATCAGCATCTCAAAGCCAGGAGTGCATTCCTGATCCATCAACTCCGGGCAAGCTGACCCTACAGAAAGAGCCGTCTGCAACCCCAGAGGCTCCGGGAGACGGCAGCCTCAACTCCAGAAGCTGACTGATCTACACACAGCAGAAGCCCGAGGAACCCACGGTCCAGTGAAACAAAAGACTGCCCTTATTTTCTATATGTTTTCTTACTGTGATGCTTACTGCCATGCACTGTTTCTCACTATTCTTGTGATTCTTCCTCTAGTCTTTGCATAGGATTGGCCAAGCATGATGGCTGGCTGGAAATGAGATGAGAGGCTTCTGTTAGCACTCACCTTCCCTTCGTGGATAAGATACTTCATTGGTACTGACATAGGAAAACAATGGTCATAAGAGACTAAAAAAATTAGATCCCCACAAACCTTATAGTGAACTCTGGTCCTACTATTGGAGTTTGGCTCCTCAAAACCTAAATCATTGGGAAGAACTGTCTTGCCCGCTGGGGAAAAAGTTCACCATCCCGGTTGGAAATTTAACATGCCTGGGCCAAAGGTTTTATAACTCAACTGCCCAGAAGACCCAATGGTGGGGGGCCCCAGACCACCTTGAGTCAGATCCCCACCCCTTGTCTCACTTCTCTCATCTCTGAGAGGCCTGAGACCATGTCAACACAGCCGTCAAATGGCAGGTCCCGGGTGGACTGCACTGGAGGTGTGGAAGGACAGCCTATATCAAACTTCCTTCAGTCTGGTCAGGGTCATGTGTACTAGAAACTATTTGTCTGTCTTTCCTCCTGCTCCCACTTGCCAGAAAAAAAATTTGAAAAAAATTCAAATATATGGGGACAGGGAGACTCAAAAAAAAAAAAAAAGCAGCATGCCTTACAATTAACAATTAAAAATATAATGAATGGCCTCTTGAGAATATAATCCAATATTATGGCCCTGCCACCTGGGCAGAGGATGGGTATTGGGGCCACCTCACTCCCATGGACACGCTAAACCACATAATTAGACTGAGAACAATTGTAAAAATATAACCAGTGAAACTCCCAGAGCTCTTAACTTAGTAGCGAAGCAACAAACCAAAATGTACGATGCCGTCTATCAACAATGCTTGGCCTCCGATTAGCTGTTTGCTTCTGAGAAAGGTGTTTGTAAAAGTTTTAACTTGAGCAACTGCTGCAGACAGATAGATGATAAGGAAGAAGTCATAGAGGAGATCACAGATCGATGACAAAGGTGGCTCACGTCCCAGTCCAGACCTGGAAAGGTTGGAACCCCAGGGAGTTTTTCGGAGGATGGTTTTCAACTCTTGGGGGATTCAAAAGCCTCATAGGAATTATCCTCCTAATTTTAGGAGGATGCTTAACCTTACCCTGCCCAGCTCCCCTGGTTGTACGGTCTGCCTCCAGTCTCACTGAGGCCATAATTAAAAGAAAAAGAGAGAGATGTCTAGTCATGTGATGACATTATAAAAATATAAATCTCTAAACCAAGATGATGCTCCTTGACCCTAAACAGAGGGGCTCGAGCATCAAAGGGGGCAATGTGGTCGGGTCCCCTCCCTAAGGAAAGAAAAAAAAACCATCTCCAGGCAACCTTGCTATTTGTGTATGGGACAACATCCCTCACGACCTTGGAACATGAGACCAGTTTAATCAGACTGCACGCTTGTGTGTTACCATATATGGGAGACAAAGACATAAAAATGTATCAAAAACCATGCCATGTGGTGTTCGGGGCTCAGTTCTTTGGGTAGGAACCCAACTGAGCAATGCCGGCTGGAACAAAGTTGGAAAGAAAAGTCTCGGTGTCCCGATTCTCTATACGAGAATCCTGCTACAGCCTTCTATTAAATGGTACAAACCACACATTTTGTTCAAAAATGGCATGAAAATGCGAGCAAAGCTTGGGATGAACAGAGTATTATTGATCAAAAATTAAATGAAAGAGTTTCTGACTTAGAATCAACCATGAATTATGTTGGGGACGAAGTTCAAAATATAAAGCTTAGACTTCGTCTTCTATGTGGCTGGAATGTTACAGACTTTATCCATCACCCCTTATCCCTATGACCAATCAGAGATTCCATGGGATAGGATCCGACGCCATTTAACTAATCATTATGGTAACAATTTAACATTAGATATAGGATAACTGCAAGATACTCTTCAGGGCATTACACACTCATCTTTACAGATGACACTGGGAATGGGCTTTGCTCAAGAAGTCGGTAATGTTACATCTTCTTTAAATCCCTTTACTTGGATGAAACAAACGGGTTTGGGCCTCACACATGAGGAATGATTATACTTTTTGTTGCTATAATCTTTCTATGTTTAATCTTCAGATGCGCACGAAAATCCTTCAGATGATTAATGGGTCAGGAAATAGCAAAATCAACGTTCCTGCTGCTGTGTAGACAGGGGGAAATGTGATGGCCCCTTGGAACAATGTGACACTTAAAATGTGGCCTTGGAGAAAAACAGGGTACAAACCTATATAATGATTAATAAATGATTGATACAGCTTTAGGAAAAACACACATTGTAATGTCTCTCTGGAAGAGCAGCCGATCTATGACTTGGGGGCCGAGCAGCTGGGAAGGCCCGGCCAGCTCAGGGAGGAACCTCGCCGGCTCGCTCCTTTTGTGTTGGCTTCTCCACTTCCTCAAAGACCACCTGATCCGATGAAACTCATTGATTATGCCTGATCAGCCATAACGTACAAGCCTAAGCAAGTTCTGTTTTTCTCATGAGATCACCCGCCGAACACGAGAACAATCTTGAAGTCTTTTACTCACTGATGATCGCTTCTCCAATGAACACGGGAATGCGGAGTTGTTGGGGGCGACAGTCTCTGAGCTGGGGTCCCCTTCTCCCGTCCCCTTGCAGCTGACTTGTTTGGGCCTCATTCTTCTCCCGTGTGCAGTCACGGAAGGCAGCAGATGCCTGCTCAGCCAGAAGGGGAAAAGGCAGGTGTGTTCCCTCAGAAGGGGCATCCACCTCTTCAGGCGTGCGATTCCCAGGCAGGGGAGGACGGGAGGTGTGGCAGGTGCACCCCGGGACCCCCTGCAGTGGCTCATCCCATCCTGACTCTCAGCCAGCACCTCTGGCTCCACAGCCAATACAGTGGGAGGCTTTGGTCTGACTGCAAGGCCCAGTTTCCCCCCCTATAATCTGGGCACTTGATGAGCTCTTCAGAATCTCAGTAAAGCTGGCCGTAGCACATGCTTGGCACATGGTCACTTATCACCTTGATGGGACAGCCATGCTGGTGGCCAGGAGCACTGGCTTTGGAGTCAGATAAACGCTTCGCTTACAGCCAGTGTGACCACAGACAAGTCACATCGATGGCTCTCAATGTTCTCATCTTTGAGGACAGCTCCTACCTCTTAGCGTTCTTTTGGGGGTCAAATGAGAGTGCTTAAGCACTGCGTTTAGCCCATCGTAAAGGCTCCACCGTATCAACTGGAACAGCTACCCTTCCTCCAGTGACGCGAGGACTTGAATGCTAGTTGAGTATCGTCCATGGGCCAGGCACCACACTGGGACACCGGTGGTGAGCGAGGAGCGGACCCAGCTCCTCTGGGGGCTTCTAGCATCTGGGATCCACTGAGTCAAAATAGCCAGACCGACCACAAGGCTAACTGTCTCTTGGCCCACATCTCTCCTGGCCAACGACAGCAATATCGAGAGTTAATGGATCAAATACTCCCCACGTGCCAGATTCTTGAAAGATCTGCCCTCTGTGGGACAGAGGCATTTCTAAGTAATTTTAGAAAAGGAGGAATCAACTCCATAGGGAGACGGCATCAGACATTGCTGATCTTGGATACAGAGAGTTACCAGTCTCTAGGAGTCACTGCTCTGAACCGAAGGAGCAAAAGCAGTTTGATCCTTTTGTATCCAGAGGTGCTGCCAAACCAGGCTTCCGCTGTCCAGTCCCATCTCCGCCTTCCTCGAGGGGAGACGGAGGCCAGAGACGTGAAGTGAGACTCCCTGTCTCAGATGCCCGACTGGGCTGCCTGCTGTGTGCACTGTCCTGCAGGGCAGTTCCTAGCTCTGGCTACGCTCAGGCTGTGCCCAGTGCCAGAAATGCCCCCCATGGTGGAGGGACTTCAGCGCACACGGGATGTGGGCAATTTACTCGGCATGGCCTTGGCCCTCAGTATGTGACACATAAGCGATGGCCCCTTTCTTGCCTTCCTCCAGCCTCACTACCTGCCCAGGCAGGCAGCCAGCAAAGGTCCTGAGCAAGCCTGTGGTCTCGTCCGCATGGAGCATTCTTCTAAAGAAATTCAAGGGAGGCTTCTCAGGAGGGGGAAGGAGACTCCGGTGCGTGTCTAGTTAGAGAGAAGAAGGAGGTCCTTCTCATATCGATGGTATTCTTCACGGTCGTTTGACTTATTTTTTTGCCTGTTTACCATCCTCTTTGGGGGTAGATAGTGTGTTTCTTTTGCTCACGGGTGCTTTCCCCATAGCAAATTGTGTCTCTTAATAGACATTTGTGGATGAATAAGTAGGAATAATGGTTGTGAAATGAGTCTTATAAAGGAGAGTGGAAATTCATGACGTGGGCAAGGGACTGGAGGGGTGCAGAGCGCAAGTGTGGTTTAGAGGGGGCCTGCTTGGGAGCTGCCGAGGCCTCCCCAGCCCGGGACAGTGCAGAGCTGGGTGCACCCCAGGGGTCTGCAGGATGCCTGGAGTTTGTGGGCGGGAGGTTTTAGCGGGAGGGAGGCACATCAGACTGTGCTCTGCAAAGTGGTCCCCGACGCAGAGTGAAGCCGGGGTTGCAGAGGGAGAGCGGAGGTGGACAGGGACACTGGTTAGGTGACAGTCATTCAGAAGGTGAGAAAAAGCTGGGAAACTGTGATGAAGGCCTCGGAGCCTCTCCGTCTCATTAGCAGCCTCCCTCTGTGATTCTACCTTGTGTTTGCATGAGATCAGTCACGGGACTTCGTTAAATTCCTGCCCGACACCCCGTGCCGCTGAAACATAAAATGAGTCCCCTCTTGGCTTCAATTAGCACGCTTCGACAGAGACTTTGTTCCAGTGGAGTTTCTGTAATCCGAGCTTTTAAGTCAAAGTCTGAGGTCTGAACACCCACGTGGAGTTTCTGGGGTAGAGGATGGTTCTGAAGAGTGTTGGGAGCAAATGGGCCACGTAAAGCCAAACTGACTCTGCTAATTCTCTTTAAAAATGAGGCGTTGCCACCTCCTAATGGGTGAGGGCAGCTAACGAGCGGGTCAGAAAACACAGAAAAGTCTATCAGGACACACACGTTGAGGCGTCCTGGTGGGTGGGTTAACCACACTCCAATGACCCGTCACTGAGTGTGGTCCGGAGTTTATGTTCCGAGGAAGACAGAGGGCTTGGCGGTACGTTCTCCTGGGCATGCTTTAACGTTCTTCCTTGTTTGCGTGGGCTCTAGGGGGTGTCGAAACGGACGGGCGTGGGGGTTTTGGTATGGGCGCTGCAGGTGTAAGGCAGCCTGGAATAAGGTCCCGGACCTGGGGACACCTGTAACTGGAGACATGCCCACCATCAGCCTGGGTCTTGGTTTTCCCAGCTGCGGAATGGATTGGTTTGGTCATTCTTTCGGTGGACACAAGTTACTGAGTTCCACTGGGTCTACAGCCCTAAGGAGGCCATGGCGCCTGGGCTACGTGGTGTCTAAAACCCCACGGCGGGTGGCGTCTTCTGTCTGAAGCCCCCAGAATGCCCATGCAGATGCAGGTTGCGGTCCTCCCCTATCGCATCTGCTTTCTGCGTCTCAGTGCTGGCCCCACGTCCCCCTGCCTGCCCCCACCCCCAGCCAGGGGCTCTGTCTGCCTCTCCATGAGCCGAGCCTGGGGGCTGGAGAGCTGACAGCTCTTCCTTCCCCAGGACTGACTGCAGGGACTTGGTGTAAGCACTTCCTGGGGGTCGGGATGGCCCTGATGTGCGTCCTTCCTGCAGGTGTTCGGAGTTCTCTGGCTGGATCCTACTCTGCCCACCCATGGAAGCGACTTCATCTGTAAAGCCCCTTCCTCCATCTACCTCTCCCTCCCCACCGTACGGGTCTGCTTCCCTCCTTGGATCATCCCCCAAATAAGCCACTTTCCTGGAGTCCTTGTGGGAAGGTCTCTTTCTAGAGAAACCCATCCAAGTTTCTCGAAGTCCTGCGGTTCCCCGGGATGGAGGCCCACGCCAGCCTGCCCTTTTCTGAACTCCCACTGATTTATAACCGAGACTCCCACAGCACCTGGGGTGGCACCTTGTCCTTGCCTTAGAAACAGGACATGGGGTCTCAGGAAGCCGGAGAGCTGATGGCTCCGCCCAGAGGGATCTCAGCCTGATCATTTTCTGATTGCTTAAAAGGGCTGACTGCGTAGATGGGGGAAAGGCGGCATGTCGAGTTGTACATACAGCCGAGGGGCTAAGCTGACCCATTGAGGGGACAACCAGACAGGAGAAGAGGAGACCGCAAGGCACAGGGCTGTGCGAGGGGACTCGGGGGCCTTCGGTGGGCAGGAGGTGGTTTTTGTGGGCAGCTCAATACGCTAGTGGTGCTGAGATCGGGAGGAAAGAAGGTTCCCAACAACCTTTGCTGCGTGATGCGAATTTCAGCTGCTTCTCCTTTTCGGCCATGCGGCTGGGGCTGCCGCCTCCAGGAATGTGACGGGGGCGCTGGGCTGCGGCGGGTGGGGGGCTGGCTGGGCACTTGCAGGCTTATCCTGAGCTCTCTTTTGCTTTTTCCTGGTTCGCCTTCTAGAAGCCTCCAAGGATGTGCTGTCATGCCTGGCTTACTGACGGGTGGGGAGAACACGTGATTTACTTTTCTTTTTTTTTCTTTTTTTTTTTTTAACATTTATTTATTTTTGAGAGAGAGAGACACAGAGCTTGAGCAGGGGACAGAGAGAGAGGGAGACACAAAATCCGAAGCAGGTTCCAGGCTCTGAGCCTGATGTGGGGCTCGAACCCACAGATTGTGAGATCATGACCTGAGCTGAACCGACTCAACCAACTGAGCCAGCCAGCACCCCAATTTGCTTTCCAAACCCAGACATTGTCAGAGTGGGTGGGGCCCCTGAGAATCACCTTGGACATCAGGCATAATCTGAGCAAACTAGTGAAGAGAGGACCGGGGCCCACGGTAAAAACTCTCAGCCAAGTTCCCACAGCAGGCGGGGGGGCAGGGGGGTAGGGCATGGGATTTGAACCCAGACCTACTGGACTTTCCCTGAGGTCGCCAGGCAAGGTGAGCATCTTAAAGGACATCACAGCCACCTGTGCTGGGACTGACAGCGTGGTGTCCATGCAGTTATGGTGATTAGTTCTAACCTGCCTGAGACTCTTTCTAGGAAGGTGATATTGTCCCCAGTTTACAGACAGGACGCCGAGGCACGGAGAGGTGAGGTGACTTCCTGACACACAGCAGAGAGGATCTGACGCCTGGCCTTCCCGCCGGGTCCGCTCTGAGGCTGGGGAAGGGGGAGCACACTCGTGTGCTGCAAATAGGGGACCCAGCCACGCTGGAAATGTGACACGCGGCCCAGTTTACACACTGTGTGTGCGTGTGACCTCATCATCGGGCCCTGCGACTCCATCTGACTTCTCTCGGGAGTCCTTCTGAGCAGAGAGGGGACCGATCTTTCTCTTCCAGGTGTCTTCCTCAGACCTGCCCCGTGCTCAGCCCAGCTCCTGGGGGTGGGGCCTCGGAAACCTGCTGCGAGCCACAGCTCCTTTCCCAGGCCTGGGTCCCTCGCTCCGCCCAGAGTTGCAGCCTCTTTGAGAAAGGGCCAACGCGGCTGGGACAGAGGAGAAGCAACGGCGGACCTGCGGCTGTGCCCGAGCCTGGGGGTCTCCTCCGTGGGCAGCTTCCTCCCCCTCCTCCCACCCCTGTCTGCCTGGAAAACGGCACCACCTGTCCCCTGCCGGCCAGGCTGCTGGCACCTTCCTCTGTGTGCGCACGGCCCCTGCACACCGAGGGACGCCCAGTCATTGCCATGGATCAGGGAGCTATGACATAAGAGGCCCAGACAAGGTGCGCAGGGAGGGTGTGGACAGTGAGGGGGGATCACACGACCCATCACGGGAACGAACGAAGGGGAGTATCTAGAAATGAGCAGGTGATGGAGCCAACGGACAAAGAGGAACTAAAACTCGGTGTTTCAGGGGCCAGGACTGGCTTGGAACAGGCCTCAGGCCCCTCATTCATTCTGCCTCTTATGGAATCATGTTGTCGCTTCTCGGGCCACGCCTTTCCAGCTGGGGCTGGACTCCAGGCCAACCTGGCTCCTTCCCATGAAAGCCTGTCAATAAGCTTCCTTGTACACCTCAAGGGATGGGGAACTCACTCCTCTGAGAAGTAAGGAGCTCAAATCTGAGTCTGATCATCTCTGAAGCCCTAGCTCAGGCCTCACGGAGAAGCGAGGTGCCCCTCCTGGATCTTCTCCGACGCTGCGAGGCGCGCTGGAAGGTTCGAGCATCCCGCAGCTCCCAGGATCTAAATGTGAGACCTGAAAGCATACGACTCCTAGAGCGGAACACGGGCGGTAGTTCCTCTGACATCGGCTGTAGAAACATTTTTCTAATCATGTCTCCTCTGGCGAGGGAAACAAAAGCAAAATTAAACTGTTGGGGCTAGACCAAAACAACAACAACAACACAACAGAAAACAAAAAACTGCTTTTGTACAGCGAAGAAAACCATCAACAAAACAAAAAGGCAGTCTACTGAATGGGAGAATATATTTGCAATGATATATCTGGTAAGGAGTTAATATCCGAAATATAGAAATGACTTCTACAATTCAACACCAAAAAAAAAAAAAATCTCATTTAAAAATGGCCAGAGGACCTGAATAGATTTGTTTTCCCCAAAGGAGACCTACGGATGGCCAACCAGCACATGAAAAGATGCTCAACATCCCTCATCATCAAGGAAATGCGAATGGAAACCACAATCAGAGACCGCCCACACCGGTCAGATCGACTGCTCTCAAGAAGACAAGAGATGACACGTGTGGGTGAGGGGGTGGAGAAGACGGAGTCCTGGCGCACTGCCGGTGGGATGTGAACCGGGGCAGCCACTGTGGAAAACAGTATGGACGGTCCTCAGAAGATTAAACACAGAACTGCCCTGTGAGCCGCTAAGTGCAGTACTGGGCAATTACTCAAAGGAAACGAGACACGAATTCAAAAACATCCGCGCACCTCTGCTTTGCAGCATTATTCACAACAGTCCCGATGGAGAAGCAGCTCATGTGTCCTCGGACAGCGGAGTGGATAAAGAAGATGTGGTGTCTAGCGATGGAATATGACTCAGCCATAAAAAGAATGAAATCTCGCCATTTGCAATGACATGGATGGAGGCAGAGAGTATAACGCACAGCAAAATTCGTCAAAGGAAGACAAACACCGTATGATTCCCCTCATATCTGGATCTTAAGAAACAAAACGAATGGACAAAATAAAGAGACATGTATAGCACGTCTAATAGACAGACCTTCAAACACAGAGAACAAGCTGATGGCTGCCAGAGGGCGGGGGCGGAGGGGGACGGGTGAAATAGGTGAAGGGGACTAAGAGGGCACTTATCTCGAGGAGCACTGAGTAAAGGAGAGAATTGTTGAGTCATTATATTGTGCACTTGAGACTAATACGATGCCGTATTGCTTGCTTAAATAAAAAAAGAAAAGAGAAAAGAAAAAAAGTCCCAACCTCTTGGCACATCAGTGAGACCCTCCGTCACAGGGCCCCTGCTATCCCTCTAACTCCTTCTCTTGCTAACAACACTCCAGCTTTCCTTTGACCCTTTCAAGCAAGTTCCTGCCTCAGGACCTTTGCACATCCTACATCCTCAGAGGGCTGCTTCCTTCTTAGCATCCAAGTCTTACCTCCGAGTGCTAGCTTCTCACAGAGGACCTTCCTGTTCACCCTCACTAAGGCCGCCGTTCCTGCCATGCCTCTAGCCCCTTGCTCTGTTTATTCCTTCTTAGCATTTGTCACTAATTTTAAAGTATTTATTAGTTTACTGGTCAGGGCCCTATAAATATGCATTGGTGGTGAGGCAGCTCAGGGTCTGAAACAGCCCTCTCCCCCACCTCAGTGAGACATAAGGTTCAAAATGACCACATCCCCATGTCATTGCCTGGTGCCTGGATCAACATAAGAAGGGCTTGGCAAATACTTTTTTAAAATGTTTATTTATTTATTTGTTTTAGAGAGAGAGAGAGAGCGAGCAGGGGAGGGGCAGAGAGAGAGAGGGAGACAGAATGCAAAGCAGGTTCCGTACTGTCAGTGCAGAGCCTGACTCAGGGCTCGAGCTCATGAACTATGAGATCATGACCTGAGCCGGAAGTTGAATGCTTAACAGACCGAGCCACCCAGGCGCCCCGGTAAATCCTTTTAAACTAAGGATTGCACTTACCTAATCCACCTTATCTTCCCAATGCCTCCTTTTAGGCTCGACAGTCAATCTCACTAAATTTGCATTTCCCGGGTTGATCTATAATTAGCAGTGTGAGCGTCTGTCTTCTTAATTAGAGTATGAACTCCAGGTGAAAAGAAAATGTCTTTGACTCTATTTCTGCAACCTCAGTACAGAGCGCAGTACCTGGCGTCTAGCAGGTGTTCAAAATCTTTTGTTGAATGAATTAATTTGGGATGTAACTGAGAATAAGTGAAAGAGCAAAAAAAAAAAAAAAAAAAATCCTGTAAACAGCCAACACAGAGAAAATCCATGCACTAAAATGTGTATGGCGTTCCTCATAAAGAGAGCCCCTATGGGCCCTTTACAGTCATAATTCTAACAAGTTTGATTTCATATTTTCTTCCATATTTTATTTAAATAAAGAAGTTGGGCACACGGAGAACCCCAGGGGCAAGGCAGTGCACTGACAAGGTCTGCTAAATGAGACTCAGCGGCTAGAGAGACTTTGATTAGAGGCTGCCACTGCCTTAGGAGAACAGCCCCCAACGCGGGGTGCAATGCTCTCTCAGAGCCAGCTCTCCCGCCAAAGGCTTCTTAGATTTAGGGAAGTTTTTCATGTCCTCCAACTGTGGCTTCTGGAATCGCAGAGTCCCAGGAGACCCGCCCAAAGCCAGGCTTCTGCCGACTGGCCGGTCCACAGTGAGCCTGCCGCGAAGGGAATGATTACAACAGCCCCTATTTCTCCACTGCTTCCCAGGGACCAGGTTAGCCACTTAACACAGATTTTTTTTTTTTAAGCTCCTGGCCGTGGGCAAGGTGGGCATCATCCTGTTAGAGAGGAGGCAGCTCAGATCGCACCCAAGGTCACACAGGTGCAAAGGGGGGACCTTCCCGGCCGTCAGCCCCGAGGCTGGGTGAGCATGAAGCCCGGAGGGTCTCAACTGCATTGAGCTGCCCACGTGGGGCATAAAATAGAGGACATGCCAGTTCATGTTCTCGGTTTTTATTTCCCCTCATGCAAACTTAGAGCCTGAAGGATGCCACAGAAGGATAATCCCCTCCCGAGGACCCAGGTCCCAGCCCCCAGGCCCTGTGCACGTGTCACCTTACAGGGCAAAGGGGCTTTGCAGATGGGGCCAAACGAAGGATTGGGGATGGGAAAGATCCTGGATTACCCAGGCGGGTGATCCTTTTAAGGATCCTCCAAAGGGGGGCGCCCGGGTGGCTTAGTCAGTTGAGTGTCCGACATCGGCTCAGGTCATGATCTCACCGTTCATGGGTTTGAGCCCCACATCGGGTTCTGTGCTGACAGCTCAGAGCCTGGAGCCTGCTTCGGATTCTGTGTCTCCCTCTCTTTCTGCCCCTCCCCTGTTCATGCTCTGTCTCTTTCTGTCTCTCAAAAATAAATAAAATGTAAAAAAAAATTAAGGATCCTCAAAAGGTAGAGGCAGGAGGGTCTGAGTCTGAAAAGAGGAGTTGCTCCAGAAACAGAAGCTTGAAGATGGGGGCCGGGGGGGGAGGGAGGGGGCATGCAGAAAGCAGTGGAGAAGGTTCTAGAAGCCAGAGAAGCCAGGGAATGAATTCCTCCCCGGAACCTGGGAAAGAACGTAGCCCTGCTGACCCATTTAGACATTTGCGCTCAGAACTGTAGGATAATACGCGAGCTGATTTAAGCCACTAAGTTTGTGATCATTCGTCACAACAGCAATAGGAACCTAGCACGGACCGGAAAGACACTCCACGAATACAGACAAGGTGCCTGAGGAGGTCTGGGCTTGAAGGTGAGAGATGGGTTTGAAGATCCTGCTCCTGCCTCTTGTGAGCATGTGATTCGTCCCCCGCCCCCCGCCGCTGTTTTAGTGCCCCCCACCCCCACTTACGGGCTCAAACCCCTCCGGGTGTGATATCCCAGCACAAGAGAAAATCACTCTGAGACGCAAGCGTGGAAGATGAGACCCTAAGAATCTTCTGCTGTTATTTAAAAAATGTTTAAATGTTTATTTATTTTTGAGAGAGAGAGAGAGAGATACAGAGTGTGAGCAGGGGAGGGCAGAGAGAGAGAGTGAGATAAAGAATTTGAATGCTGAGAACAAACTGAGGGCTGAAGAGGGAGGTGGGAAGGGGAAGGCGGGTGATGGTCATGGAGGGGGGCACATGTGGGGAAGAGCACTGGGTCTTATATGGAAACCAACTTGATAATAAACTATTAATAACAAAAATGGGAAAAGAGGGGAAAAAAAAAGAATCTGAAGCAGGCTCCAGAGTCTGAGCTGTCATCACAGAGCCTGATGTGGGGCTCATACTCAAAAATCGTGAGATCATGAGCTGAGCCATAGTTGGACGCTTAACTGATTGAACCACTGAGGTGCCCCTAAAACAATTTATTTTTGAGAGAGAGAGAGAGAGAGAGAGAGAGCAAGAGAGAGAGCGCACCATTGGGGAGGTGCAGAAAAAGGCGGACAAAGGATCTGAAGCGGGCTCCGTGCTGTTAGCATAGTTGACAGGGCTTGAACCCACAAACTGTGAGATCATGACCTGAGCCTAAGTCAGATGTTCAACCAACTGAGCCACCCAGGTGCCATGACCCTAAGAATCCTCTGGATTGAATTCTATTTTTGAGGAAGGGAACTAGTGTTTACTGAGCATTTACTACGTGCCTGGCCAGGGTCACGGTGTGCTAGGCAGGTCGTTTCACAGGTGCAGAGCAGCGTTAAGGAGAGCACAGGGCATGCAGGTGACCTGCTCAGACCTGAAAACGAGCCTGCCTGATGCTGGCTGTGTGAGCACCTTCTCTCTGTGTGCCTCAGTATCTTCATCTGTAAAATGGGGAATAATCACACAGGCTTTGGGTGGGAGCCACCAGAGTTAATGCATGATACACAGCAGACACTCAATACAAGGCCATGATGTTGATATAAGGAGAGAAGCAGAGAAGCGAGAACACACACAGACACACATGAACACACGCGCACACGCACACACACAGCGGACTTGCCCCAGATCAGGGGGAAGAGCCTGGCTGGTCTGAGGCTTGAGCCTGTGTTTACTCCAAACACCAGCTTATGACAGCGACTCCCCAGGGGACATGTGGCAATGTCTGGAGACATTTTTCATTGTCACAACTAAAGGGAGACGCCACTGGCAGCTGGGAGTAGAGGCCAGGGACGCGCCCAGGACGACCTGCGCCACAGTGGGTCATCCAGCCCCAGCGGCAGCCGCGCTGAGGCCGAGGAATCCCGTTCTAGACATTTCTCCAGACAGTCACGTAGCGGCTTCGTTAAATTACCAGGCGTTCATCATCTTGGAGGACTTGTGAAAACCCAGATTTCTATCAGATCATTTACCATTTCCCTCTAGAATTCTGAATTTATAATTTGTGTGGTTATAGAATACATTCAAAAATGGCTTAATAAAGGGGGCGTAGGCGGGAAAGGAAATTAAAGCTCACCCAGCACCCTCTGTGCGCCAGGCAGTGTGACTGTCACAACAAGGGAGGCTGGGACTCTCATTCTGGGGACAGCCCAGGCCGCCCAGGGAGGCGAGAGGTCACGAGGAGCGAGGGGGTGGCCGGTGCCTCTCTCTCAGGCCGCGGGCACCGGTGAGTTTCCTGCTCTCCGTACAGGACATAAGAGAAGGAATGAGTGGGAGCTGGTTCAGTGTCTGGCGGGGTTTAAAGGTCCGCCACCCCCAGACGGATGGGGGGCCCGCGATGCCCACAGGGACGCGGGTTTGCAGGAATCTGGCCCCACGGCCCGTGCTGTGCCATCTAGGCCGACTCGGTATTTCAGAGCATAAGGCTCCTGCATGAAAGGACGTAGTGCAGACCTGAGGCGGGGCCGAGGCCCGGGACCCCCTCCCTCCAGCCAGCCATTTCCGGAGGGTGGGAAGGGACCGTGGCCTAGTCCTTTATCGGATACTGTGATATATGGGGCTCAATTACTTACTCTTGGGCTCTCAGTTTTCCTATCTATAAAATGGGTGCATTACTCTAACAGGGTGATGGATGTGAAAGTAGTTGCCTGTTATTATTGCCTTACTATTTCTACAACTACTACCACCGCCACCGCCACTGCTATTACTGTTGATTTGCCTCGGAGCAGCTCTCTGAGGGCATCTGGGGTGCACCTCCGCAGTCTGCTACCCACACAGCAGCCAAAGTGAGCATTTGAAACAGAAGTCACGTTCCGTTAGCCCTCTGGTCAGACCAGCACTTTCCCCTGCACTGGGATCCAACAGCTAGCCTACAGGTGCCTTCCAGTTCCTTCCTCCTCTCTCCCTTCCCTTGCCTCCCCTCCCCCGTTCATGGCCCTCCAGTCACATACATGTCGCTCTTTCCAGAACTGCGCTGAATACGGTAGCCCTCGCCTCGCGCGGTGGTTGAGCGCCGGACACACAGCCAGTCTGAACTGAGATGTAGTGCTGAGCATAAAGCACCCGCCAATTCCCGAGACTGAGGATAAAGAGAAGAGCCTTAGAAAACCCGCGGACACACGCTATGTGACTCCATGCTGAGCTAGTGCTGTCGACCATGAACGGGGCTGAATAGGATATCTCCTCAGCAGTAATCTTACCTCTTTCTTTCTTACTTTTTTTAACGTGGCTACCAGAAACATTTATATTTGTGGCTTGAATTCTCTTTCTCTAAAGAAAAAAAGTTAACATTTATTTATTTTTAAGAGTGAGAGAGACACACAGAGTGCAAGTGGGGGAGGAGCAGAGACAGAGGGAGGCACAGAATCCGAAGCAGGCTCCAGGCTCCGAGCTGTCAGCACAGAGCCCGACGCGGGGCTCAAACTCACGAACCATGAGATCGTGACCTGAGCCGAAGTTGGACAGTCAGCCGACTGAGCTACCCAGGCACCTCGAATTCCTTTCTGTTGGGCAGCACTGTTCTAGAACATGCTGGATTCCTGCCTTGGTTATTCCCTCTGCCAGAAGATCTTCCCTTTAGAGGTCTGCACGTGGGCCACGTCCACACTTGCTTCATGTACGTTGACCCGTTCCCTCCTCAGGGCACCCGTGGCCCATT
>PISW01014236.1:0-22057 GCA_004023785.1 Mungos mungo
GACTGTCCAGGGCCTGTCGTTTCAGGAAATATTCTTTTAATGGTGTCTCTCAGTTTCTCTTGTTGTGCCTTTGAATATTTTATTTCCCTACTCAGCGGTATTTGGGACTCGCTGTCATGCACACTTTGGCTTGTTTCTTGGTGTAGCCCTAAGAAGGAAAACAGACAGACACACACAGAGGGAACAGTAACACACAAACACACAGACGAATCAAACAAACAAACACATTAACAGGGGGAAAGAAAATAGAGCGAATGGAGAGGAAAGAGATGAAAAGAGGAGAAGAAGAAAAGAAAAAGAAAAAGAAGAAAAGAAAAAAAAGAAAAATTAAAGGGGGTCAGAGACGACAAAAGACAGTGGACAGTATAAGAGTGTATGACCAGTTGAGGGGAGAGGTAGGGATGAGATATATTCTCCTATATAAAGAAGAAACGAAAAAGGGGGGAAAAAAAGGGAAAAAGGAGAAAGGAAAATAAGGAGTAAAAATTTTTAAAAATTTAAGTAAAAAAAAAGTAATAATAAAAAATACATACAGAAAAAAGTGAAAAGAAAAGAAATGAAGAAAAAAAAGAAAAATTATTTAAAAAAGCAAAAACAACAACAGCAACAATTAAAAAAAAAGAAAAACAAAAATGGCAGCTCCCCCTTTTGGATAGGCGTGGTTTAATGTGGTAGGTCTTGGAGGTTGCTCTCAGAGGCTCTGCCTTGGTGTCTGCAGAGATTAGATAGGCAGGCCCATGCCAAGCTTTGCTGAACTATGAACTGTAGGCCACTCTAATGAGTCCGATCTCCTTTTGCCGCGGTTGAGCCAAGTTGTATTTTCAAGGCCCGCCTCGGTTCAAAGTTCCAGTCCATGCACTTTTTATGCTACCACAGATGAGATGTTTTTGTTTTGGTTGCTGGCTTCTTAGGGGGAGGAATCAATTTGTCTTGGCTCAGGCTGGGATTTCGGCTGCCCCTGCCTGGGGCGAGATGCGCAGCAGCAGGTGATGTGCATGTGCACTGTCGCAGACCCAACCCCCGGCGGAGATCGCGTTAGCGTTGGGGGAGGAATGAGGGTGTAGCTGTTGCCCAAGGCATCACCGGGAGCTGCTGGAAATGAGCTGGGAGCTCCTGCAGCCTGCGCGAGCACCTGGGTCTCCACCACCACCAACTCTCTGCAGGGATCGTGCAGAGCTGGGGGCTATCTTTTTCCCCTGTTGGCACCCGTGATTCAGGGCCCACGCAGTCAATGCTGGGGGCAAGATGCGCCATGGAAATGAGGTGCGTGCTCCCACTCCCAAAACCGAGGTCGAAATGAGCACCCCTGACACCGCCACTGCAGTGGTGGCCGACTCCTTGCCAAGATGGCGCTGGGCTGGAAGCTGTTCCTTCCCTTGCGCCAACTGGGTTCGGGATTTAGGCCACCCAGCAGTCATGTATGGAGTGAGCTTCTCCAAGCGCAGTTAAGCATTCTTTACCTCTTCCCCAGAGACAGTACTATGAGCGTGTTCAGTGTCTCTGCCTCTTCCCTTTGTCTCTTGGGCTCCGCGCGCTTGCCCCGTGTTGGGCTGGGGCTGCGACCTCCCCTCCCCATCTTGGGCTGGCCCGTTTTCCAATCTCCCCAGTTCGCACTCACTCACTCAGGTATCCTTCAGGTTCTCTTCCTTCTGGAGTCCGTATTTTCTCCTTCCGCTCTTGCAGATGAGGGTAATGTACTCCTCAGTTCGATCGATGGGGCAGACGAGGTTTACAGAGCTCCCTTCCTCTCCGCCATCTTGGCTCCTCCCCCCCATTGTTTATTTTAAATTTTTGTATAAATTTTACAATTTACTTATTTTTCATTTGAGTGATAATGAGTATTGTGTGTCCTAGTTTTGAATTTTCCCCATGCAAATAAGAGAGCAGAGGGAAGGAGTTAGAAAAGGAAAGGAAGCCATGAAAAGCATATTGTTGAGCTGATAATAACTGTGGGCAAATGGAATTGAACTTCTTTGAGATCCTTTGAGAATGCGCCTCAGAGAGTTAACCCTTCGAAGGACTGGAAGCTGGGGAATATATGAACTGATTCCTGCCCTCATCGACTAAAAGTCAAGGCCAGGGGCATTGATTCCTTTGACATTTTCAAGGTGTCTAACTTCTAGGTGAGGAAGAACTTCTGTTTTGGAGAAAGCCCATGGTAGAGGAGCTGAGAGATGGAGTGAGCCGGGGTGGTGGGGAGGCATGCACAAGGAAATTGTCCTACCCTTCAGCATAGGTCAGTGGGATGACAGTGGGGCACAGAGTGGCATCCTGGTTCCACCAAAAATCTCCAATAGAATTATCACTCTAGCAAGTGCCATGCTAATCCTATATTTTCTCATATTCCCTAGCACATGGCAGGGAGCACATATATCTGTTTGATAAGCATGAATTTAGAAGATGTGTATATAGGTGTCTTTAAAGAAAGAGATAAACAGGTTAAAAAAAAAAAGTCCAGGCCATCTGTGGAATCTGACTCAGACAGGGCTCCTGGAGCCCGGGCTGAGTGAGGGAGCCGCCAAGCAGACTCCACTCAGATGTGAAGAGGCCAGGTTTCTGCCAAGAGAGGTATGTGAGGATGGCAACCAAAGTTCGGTTCTCCTACCAGTCCCTGCTTGCTACTTCAAAGTGAGGATCAAACCCCCACCACAAAAATGAATGAGAAAATTAACACTTCCCCTGACCATACTATTCAGGCAAACTCTTTCATTGTTAAAAAGCATAAGTAGTTAATAATTCATACTTTGAACAGTCACATTAATTAATAGCACAGTTAATCAGGGAGAAATAACTGTACACTCTTCCAAACTAACAATCTGACTGTGTCGCTGACATTCTCTCTCCATGTTCATGGCTCTCATTGCATTGACAGGTACTACATGTCTTACTCAGCTGGGAGCTAAATAATATCTCTAACAAAGTCATTTTCCACAAATAGATCAGTCAAAAGGTGAAATAGCAATTCTAGCTCTTTCAGTCCGAGTTGAACTCTAGAACAATGTGTATTTTCTTCTTGCTGATGGAACTCATAATGTTCTAAAGCTGTTGGTCTTGAAACTTGGTTCCCAGACCAAAAGCATCAGCATCACCTGGAAACACATTAGGAATATAAATTCTCACCCCCTGACAAACATTCTCTCCTTGACCAAACTTCAGTCAGATTACTCCAAACTCTTCTCAGTTTGGCCCTGAATTTTGGGTGCCCACGTTTTTCTCTGCATTGTTCAGTTTTAGCAAGAATCCTGCTAAGTTGGTTTAACAAGATTCTCCCACCCTCGATATCTAATTAGGTTCCAGCACCAAGCCCGTCCTATATCTGATCACTCTAGCCTGCCTTCAGAGGAAATCCTGTTAGGTTGGTTTAGTCAAAATCTTCCTTCACTCCTGATATTTCCTTTGAGTAGTTTTCTATCAGTGACTACCTATCCCCACCTCCCTGCCATTCTGCTCTTTAGCTCTAAATCCCCACTTTCCCTTGTATTTAGATTGCCCAATCTCTTTCCTGTCCTACAAAATCCTGTTAAAGTAGCCTCTTTGAATAAAGTCTTTCCTCCCATGTTTGACAAATGTCATGAGCAATTTTTTCTTTATTCCCTCCCAGACCTATTGAATCAGCAACTCTGGGGTAGGACCCAGCAATCTGTATTTTATCAAGCTCTTTAGCTCTTTAGACCCATTGCTCAAAATATGACCTAAGGAAAGATGCAGTCATACCACAAAGACAACATACTAGTGATGTGGACAGGTGCCAGAACACACAAGAAAAACCAAATCCTCATTCTCATATATCTCACATCTAGTGAGAGTATTTGTGAAGCTTCATTAGAGATAGGTACACACTAATGTTAAATAAAATGAAGGCTTACCTAGGTCCCCTGGAGAAACCGTGATTATTTTAGGCATCAGATGGTAGTAATTTAAGGATCTGGATTTAAAGTATGGAGTCAGTTGTGGTTCTGAAAACCCCGCAGGACAGTGGCTAAAATTCTAATTGTCAGGATCAGTTTTGTGGTTCTGTACTGACCTGTGGTTTCACATGAGAAATACCCACAGCTGTAGAGGAAACCACAAAGGTCTGGAAGCTGCAGGCAGAGGTAAACAGAACCACAGTATATTCTACAAATGATAATAAGGAACCACATAAAAGAATCAGAAAGGAAAAAATGCATTCCTTGGCTGGGAACTTATTGAATGTTTAAAATCAGAGAACAGACTGGTAAGAAAGGGAAGGGGATCAGCATAGGTTTAATTCCACAAAGAAATAGCAGTGAAATCCTGTATTTTTATTCCCCATTAAGGTTGGTTAAATACAGAATACAAGAGAGGTTTATTTCAGAATATATCTGTATTTCACTTCATATTTTTAAAGTTTTTAAAAAATGTTTACTTATTTTTGAGAGAAAGAGACAGTGTATGAGCCAGAGAGGGGCAGAGAAAGAGGGAGACACAGGCTTCAGGGTCTGAGCTGTCAGCACAGTGCCCGAAAAAGGGGTTGAACCCACAAACTAAAGGATCATGACCTGAGCTGAAGTTGGATGCTTAACTGACTGAGCCACCCAGGTGCCCCTCATTTTGTACTTTTTTTTAAGTAACCTCTATGCTCAACGTGGGACTTGAACTCATGACCATGTGGTCATTTTTAATCTCTATAGATATTAGGAACTTATATGTCTCTGCAAAAGTTTAAAAATATTGAACTTTTTTTTTTAACCAGACATGATTCAATAAGAGAAATATTCAAATAAGGGAGAAAACCAATTCTCCAACTTGAGCTTTTTGACAATTAGTATTAAATCTGCACCCTCGGAAATTCTAGGTAGCAATGAGTAAGCTATAACTGTTTTGATGCAAAAGTTGCTTAAATTTTGTCTGGTTTTACTCCAGAGAAGCATGTTTCAGAGTCCTTGACCATTCAGAGGCCTTTCATACTCCCTCCAGTGGTGGCAGCTTTGGAGCTGAAGAGGAAATGGCATTTCCAAAGTCTGTGCAACAGAATTTAATGTGCATTTTCAAATGTAAAAATTTCTCTTTTATTGTTACCTGCCACCCTCTCCAAAAAGACTACCTTTTTCTTAATCTGCTAGAAATACAGACAGGGAATTTACTTTGTGGTAAATCTCTATTGTAATATATGAATATTATTACATCCTTTAAACTATTCCTTAAAATTATAATTTTAATATGAATCCTTATAGTATACACCATTTATATAGTACTCTCAAAGACAGTGTTTAATATTCACAACACAGAAATATAAAAGCTAATGCTTTAATTATGAATGGTCTGATCTACAAAATTAGTAGATTGTGTACATACTTACAAACTTACATATCTTTGCAAAGGTTTAAACATATTCAACTTTTTAAACAATCAAGCTCTTTGCAATAGCAATATTTAATTTAGGAGAAAACGTCAATTCTCCAACTTTAGCTTTTTCAGCATTATTATTTATGCTCCAACTCCCTTCTCATTCCTACTTCACAACCTAGACCCTTCACTCTGAACACACCATTCTCAACAGCAGGCACACCAGCTTGATTCTTATTCATCATAAATAGTATTACTCTTTACCCTACATGTACTCCAGCTACCCTACCCCCATTTCTCTATTCTTTTCAGGAAATTTTCTACATTATCACCTCACATTCTCTATTTTGCCCCTCCCTTCTCTCTCTCTCTCTCTCTCTCTCTCTCTCTCTCTCTCTCTCTCTCTCTCTCTCTCTCTCTCTCGTATTAGATAGATTTCTAACCCACCAGTGGCTGCCCACTCAAATTAGAAGAAAATACAGTGCTCCACACCCTATGGCCAGCAAGACACTGTATCACTTAGATCTTGCCGAACATCTACATCTACATTTCCTCTACTCCTGCCCATGTTTCATCCATCTTTCTACATTTTCACTAGCTGTTTTCTTTGCTTGACATTCAATTCCATATGTATTGCTAGCTCCTTTCATCTTTCATATCTTAGGTGCACTGTCACTTCCTCTGTCTACTTCTCTGACCACTCTGTCAAAGAAAGCCCCTTCCACTATCCCATTACCCTTTTTCATAATGTTCCTGGCACATTTTTGTTTTTATTTTTATTTTTTTATAGTTTATTGTCAAGTTGGTTTCCATATAACATCCAGTGCTCTTCCCCACAAGTGCCCTTCTCAATGTCCATCATCCCCTCCCCCATCCCCCTCCCCCTACAACCCTCAGTTTGTTTTCAGACTCTCATGATTTGCCTCCCTCACTCTCCCTAACTCTTTTTCTCCCCTTTCCCTACCCATGGTCTTGTTAGACTTATGAGTGAAAACATAACGAATCTGTCCTTCTCTGCCTGACTTTCTCTTATTAATAGTTTATTACCAAGTTGGTTTCCATATAACACCCAGTGCTCTTCCCCACAAGTGTCCCTCTCCATGACCATCACCCCCCTACCGCTTCTCCCCTCCCTCTTCAGCCATCAGTTTGTGCTTAGCATTCAAAAGTCTCTCAAGAGTTGCCTCACTCCATATCCCCAACTCTTCCCCCCTTTTCCCATTCCCATGGTCTCCTATAGGTTTCTCCTGTTAGATCTATGAGTGACAACATATGGTATCTGTCCTTCTCTGCCTGACTTACTTTGCTTAGCATGACTCCCTCTAGGTCCATCCTTTTTGCTACAAATGGCCATATTTCATTCCTTCTCATTGCCATGTAATACTCCATTGTATATATATACCACCTCTTCTTGATCCATTCATCAGGTGATGGACATGTAGGCTTTTTCCATGTTTTGGCTATTGTTGACAGTGCAGCTATGGATATTGGGGTACATGTGCCCCTTTGCATCAGCACTTCTGTATCCCTTAGGCTAGCAGTCCTATTGTTGGGTCATAGGGGAGTTCTATTGTTAACTTTCTGAGGAATCTCCACACTGTTTTCTGGAGCAGCTGCACCAGTTTACATTCCCACCAACAGTGTAGGAGGGTGCCTGTTTCTCCACATCCTTGCCAGCATCTATAGTCTCCTGATTTGTTCATTTTAGCCACTCTGACTGGTGTGAGGTGGTATCTCAGTGTGGTTTTGATTGGTATTTACCTGATGATGAGTGATGCTGAGCATCGTTTCATGTGTCAGTTGGCCATCTGGATGTCCTCTTTGGAGGAGTATCTGTTTATGTCTTTTGCCCATTTCTTCACTGGGTTATTCGTTTTTCAGGTGTGGAGTTTGATGAGTTCCTTGTAGATTTTGGATACTAGCCCTTTATTCAATATGTCATTTGCAACTATCTTTTCCCATTCCGTCAGTTGCCTATTAGTTTCCTTGATTTTTTTCCTTTGCAGTGCAGACGATTTTTATATTGATGAGGTCCCAAGAGTTCAGTTTTGTTTTCATTTCCCTTGCCTTTGGGGATGTGTCAAGTAGGAAATTGCTGCGGTTGAGGTCAAGGAGGTTGTTTCCTACATTCTCCTCGAGGATTTTGATGGTTTCCTGTCTCACATTCAGGCCCTTCAGCCATTTTGAGTTTATTTTTACGTATGGTGTAAGAAAGTGGTCTAACTTCATTTTTTTTGCATGTTGCTGTCCAGTACTCCCAGCACCACCTGTTAAAGAGGCTGTCTTTTTTCCATTGGATACTCTTTTCTGCCTTGTCAAAGATTAACTGGCCATACATTTGTGGGTCCAATTCTGGGTTCTATTCTATTCCATTGGTCTATGTGTCTGTTTTTGTGCCAATACCATACTGTCTTGATGATGATAGCGTTGTAGTAGAGGCTAACGTCTGGGATAGTGATGCCTCTCGTTTTGGTTTTCTTCTTCAATATTACTTTGGCTATTCGGGGTCTTTTGTGGGTCCATACAAATTTGAGGATAGTTTGTTCTAGCTTTGAGAAGAACGCTGGTGCAATTTTGATGGGAACTGCATTGAATGTGTAGATTTCTTTGGGTAATAATGACATTTTAACAATGTTTATTCTTCCGACCCATGAGCATGGAATGTTTTTTTTATTTCTCGGTGTCTTCTTCGATTTCTTTCATAAATTTTCTATAGTTTTCATTGTACAGGACTTTTACATCTTTGGTTAGGTTTATTCCTAGGTATTTTATGGTTTTTCATGCAGTTGTGAATGGGATCTGTTTCTTGCTTTCTCTTTCTGTTGCTTCATTATTGGTGTATACAAATGCAACTAATTTCTGTACATTGATATTGTACCCTGCAATATTGCTGAAATCAGGGATCAGTTCTAGTAGGCTTCTGGTGTTGGTTGGGTTTTCCATGTAGAGTATCATGTCATCTGCAAAAAGTGAAAGTTTGACTTCTTCTCTGCCAGTTCTGTTCCTTTTGTTTCCTTTTGTTGTCTGATTGCTGATGCTATGACTTCCAGCACTATGTTACACCACAGTGGTGAAAGTGGACACCCCTGTCGTGTTCCTGATCTCAGGGGGAAAGCTCTCGGCTTTTGAGGATATCATTAGCTGTGAGCTCTTCTTAAATAGATTTTGTGAAGTTTAAGTAAGTTCCTTCTATCTTGAGTTTCTCGAGGATTTTTATTAAGAAAGAATGCTGTGTTTTGTTAAATGCTTTTTATGCATCTATCAAGAGGATCACATGGTTTTTTATCTTTTCTTTTGTTAACGTGATGTATCACATTGGTGGATTTGCGAATATGAACCAGCCCTGTAACCCAGGAATGAATCTCATTTGATCATGATGGATAATATCTTTTGTATGCTGTTGAATTCGATTTTATAGTATTTTGTGAGGATTTTTTACATCTGTATTCATTAAGGATGTTGGCCTGAAGTTCTCTTTTTTTTTTGCTGGGTCTCTATCTGGTTTGGAATTAAAGAGATGCTGGCTTTGTAGAATGAGTCTGGTAGTTTTCCTTCTATTTCTATGTTTTGGAATAGCTTGAGAAGAATAGTTATTAATTCTGCTTTAAATGTCTGGTAGAATTTCCCAGGGAAGCCATCTGGCCTCGAGATCTTATTCGTTGGGAGATTTTTGATAACTGATTCGATTTCTTCACTGGTATGGGTCTGTTCAGATTTTCTATCTCTTCCTGTTTGAATTTTGGTAGAATGTGTGTGTTTATGTATTTGTCCATTTCTTCTAGGTTGGCCAGTTTGTTGGCATGTAATTGTTCATGGTATTCCCTGATGGTTGTTTGTATTTTTGAGGAATTAGTTGTAATAGATCCATTTTCATTCGTGATTTTGTCTATTTGGGTGTTCTCTCTAGCCTGGCTAGAGGCTCATCCGTTTTGTTTATTTTTTCAAAAAACCAGCTCTTGGTTTCATTGATCTGTTCAACTGTTGCTTTGGATTCTATATTGTTTCTTTTTGCCCTGATCTTTATTATTTCTCTTCTTCTGCTGGTTTTGGGGCGCTCTTGCTGCTCCTCCTCTAGTTCCTTTAGGTGTGCTGTTAGATTTTGGAATTTGAGCTTTTTCTAGTTTCTTGAAATAGTCCTCGATTGCAATATTCCTTCAAGTTAGGACTGCCTTTGCTGCATCCAAGAGAGTTTGGATTGTTGTATTTTCGTTTTCTTTTGTTTCCATATATTTTTAAATTTCTTCTCTTATTGTCTGATTGGCCCAACATTTTTTAGTAAGGTGGTTTTTAACCTCCATGTTTTTGGAGGTTTTCCAGACTTTTTCCTGTGATTGATTTCAAGTTTCATAGCATTGTGGTCCAAAAGTGTGCATGATATGATCTCAATTTACTTATATTTGTGGGGGGCTGTTTTATGACCCAGTACGTGATCTATCTTGGATAAAGTGCCATGTGGCCTCGAGAAGAAAATGAATTCCCTAGCCTCAGGATGTTGAGTTCTAAATATATCTGTCAAATCCATCTGTTCCAATGTGTCGTTCAGGTCCATTGTTTCTTTAGTGATTTTCTATCTGGTTGATCTATCCATTGCTGTAAGTGGCAATTAGCTCATTCTTATCAATAAGGTTTTTTCTATTTGTGATTAATTGTTTTCTGTGTCTGGATGCTCCAGAATTCGGCACATAGATGTTTATAATTGTTAGCTCCTTCTGATGGGGAGACTCTGTAATTATTATATAATGTCCTTCTTCATCTTTGTTACTGTTTTACTTTAAAGTCCAGTTCGTCTAATATAAAGGTGGCTACTCTGGCTTTCTTTTTGACTTCCAATAACACGATATATATTTCTCCATCCTCTTACTTTCAATTTGATGGTGTCTTCAAGTCTAAAATGAGTCTCTTGTAGACAGTAAATAGATGGATTTTTTAAAATCCGTTCTGCTACACTGTGTCGTTTTATTGGAGCATTAGGTTCATTTACATTAAGTGTTATTATTGAAAAATATGGGTTTAGAATCATTGTGTTCTCTGTAGGGTTCACGCTTGTAGTGGTGTCTGTTGTACCTTGTAGTCCTTGCAACATTTCCCTCAGAGAGTCCCTCTGAGTATTTCTTGTAGAGCTGCTTTGGTGGTGATGAACTCTCTTAATTTTTGTTTATTTGAGAAAATGTTTTATCTCCCTTTCTATTTTGAATGACAGGCTTCCTGGATAAAGGATTCTTGGCTGCATATTTTTTCTGTTTATCACATTGAAGATTTCGTACCATTCCTTTCTGGCCTGCCACATTTCGTTAATAGGTCTGCCACCATTCTGATAGATTTCCCTTTGTACATTAAGGCCCTTTGATCCCTAGCTGCTTTCAGAATTCTCCCTTTATCCTTATATTTTGCCAGTTTCACTATGATATGTTGTGCCAAGGGTTGATTCATGCTACATCTGAGGGGAATTCTTTGTGCCTCTTGGATTTCAATGTCTGTGTCCTTCCCCAGATTGGGGAAGTTCTTGGCTATAATTTGATGAAGCACCCCTCAAGACCTTCTCCTCCTCCTCCTCCTCCTCCTCCTCCTCCTCCTCCTCCTCCTCCTCCTCCTCCTCCTCCTCCTCCTCCTCCTCCTCCTCCTCCTTCTTCTTCATTATCTTCTTCTTCTTCTTCTTCTTCTTCTTCTTCTTCTTCTTCTTCTTCTTCTTCAGGAATCCCTATGATACAGATATTGTTCCATTTGATTGTATCACTCAGGTCTAGAATTCTCCTTTCGTGCTCCTGGATCAATTTCTCTCTCTTTTTCTCGGCTTCCTCTTTTTTCTATAACTGTGTCTTCCAATTTGCCTATTTTCTTTTCTGCCTCTTCAATCCCTGCAGTGGCCACCCCCATTTTATTATGTACCTCATTTATAGCATTTTTTAACTCATCACGGCTATTTTGAAGGTCTCTGGTCTTTGTATCAATAGCTTCTCTGATAACGTCCATGTGTTTTTCAAGCAAAGCGATTCGTTTTATGACAATTGTTCTAAATTCTCATTCCATTATGTTGCTTATATTTGTTTTTGAGCAGTTCTGTGGCTGTTTCTTCTTTAGTGGAGAGTTGGTACCTTTCGTCATTTTGACTTCCTCTCTGTTTTTCAGTTTTAAAAGCTTGTCATGTACTCGGCACCTGTTAGTATTGCTGTATTAAAGAAGGCTCATTGACCGTCCCGGGTCTGTCTGTTCAGGAGGTGTTCTTTTAATGGTGTCTCTCGGTTTCTCTTGTTGTGTCTTTGGTTATTTTATTTCCCTACTCAGTGATATTTGGGACTCTCCCCCATGTGTACTTTGGCTTGTTTCTTCAGGTAGTCCTGAAATAGAAAACAGAAAGACAAACACACAGAGAACAAAAGCGTGCAAATGCACAGAGATATCAAACAAATAAGCAAACCATAAAGGGAGGTAAAAAAAAAAAAAAAAGAAATGGAAGAAAACAAATAAAAATGGGGGCACAAAAACAACAAAAGAGAAAGGACAGTCTAAAAGCGTAAAACCAGCAGAGGGGAGAGATAAGAATGAGGTAAGGTAAAAAATATCTGAATATGAAGAATTGATTTAGTGATGGCAATGATTCAATGTTGGTTTTTCCAGGGCTTGGGGGTGTGGGTGGGTGTGGAGAAGGAGAAAAGGAAAAAGAAAAAAATTAAGAAAAGCTAACCAGTATGGAAGGGCATGGTTTGGTGTAGGTAGGTCTTGCCTCCACTGCAAGTCCTGCTGTCAGCTCCTGGAGGCCCCGCCTTGGAGGTTGTGGGGAGAAGTATGGCAGTGCCCCAATCCCCCCCCCTTCTTCTTCTTCTTCTTCTTCTTCTTCTTCTTCTTCTTCTTCTTCTTCTTCTTCTTCTTCTTCTTCTTGAGAGACAGAGAGAGAAACAGTGTGAGCAGGGGAGGGTCAGAGAAAGAGGGAGGCACAGAATCTGAAACAGGCTCCAGGCTCTGAGGTAGCTGTCAGCACAGAGCCTGACGTGGGGCTTGAACCCACGAACTGTGAGATAATGTTCTGTGCTGAAGCCGGACGCTCAACCGACTGAGTCACCCAGGGCCCCGACCCCCCCCCCCCAATCCCTTCTTGAACCAAGCGTTTTAATCTACTGTTTTGGGTCTAATCTCCCTGGGCCGCGGACAGTCTGTTGTAACCCAATGGGATCAAACTCACTCAGGCAACAGTCAGGGAATTTTAGAGCTTTATAGCAGATTATTTCAGTTTGACCGAACAGCTCCTCCCGAGTGGTGGAAAGTACTCAGGAGTGCCTCTCCAGGTTGAAGCATGGGATTTTTAAGGGTTTTGTGAGACAAAGTACATCATTTATTAGTCACCCAATTACAGGTCATAGCACCTTATAGTAACCAGTAGTATCTTTACACATACACATTACTTTTGGCGGGAACCTATCTGTTTTAGAGTTCTGTGTCTCTGATGAAGTTTGAACTGACCAATCACAGCACAAGGGGAGGGGGTAGCAAGCGGTTTTACAGAAGCAAGAACTTTTGCAGTAAAAAGGGGAGTGGTTACCTGATACAGAGTCCAGCGAAACGAATTTAGCAAGCAAACAAGCAAGCATGTACAGAAGCAGATTGCGAAGACAATGTGCTAGTCTTGTTTGTTCAAGACCCAAGGTTACACAAAGCTCTTCAAAACTCAAGGTTACACAAAATTGTTACATTTCTCCCCCCCCCCGCCCCTTCTGCTAGTTTCTTGTTATTGCTAGTGTTCACAGACAGAAGAAAATTTTCTGTTGCCTCACCTCTCACTGTCTATTGTCCTAGTTCCCTGGTTAAGGTGGTCTCTAACAATCCAAGTTGTATTTTCCAAGCCCTGCTTCATTTCCAAATCCTAGCCCACACACTTTAATCTACTGTCTGAGATGAGATGTACTCCAGCAGGTGGGTGGCTTCGAGTAGGGGGAGTCAGGGAGTAATTTCTCCTGGCTCCGCCTGGAATTGGTGCACCGAGCACAAGGAAAAGGCGCCAGCTAAAGGGGATGGATCTCTCTCCCTGCGCCCTGCAGTTATAGATGGGATGACAGGATCCCTTCCTGTCCTGGGTGAGGTTTTTTTCTTCTCTAGTGACAGCTTTATGAGAGTTTTCAGCCTCTCTTTCTCTTCCCCTCATCTCTCTGTGGCTCTACATGCTCTCTGTGACTCTGCACTGGGTGGGGGGGAGTGCTCCCTCCCTTCCGAATCTCCAGCCCCAGTCTATTTTTATTTCCCCAGTTCGTTCTTACTCAGGCACCCATGGGGCTATCTTCTTTGTGGACTCTGTGTGTTTTCCTCCCACTCTTGCAGATCAGAGTATTGTGGCTTCAGTCTTTCTTAGTTTGATAGATGCAGGCTGGTGAAAATTACAGAGCTCCCTACTTCTCCGCCATCTTGCCCCTTCTCTATACAGTATATTCTAAAGCTAAACATACATATGCTCACTCTTTGGTAATATCCACGAGAAATGAATGCTTATGTCCACAAAAATATGCATAACCAAATATTTGTAGTAGTTTTATTCATAATTAGCCACAAACTGGAATCAACCCTAATGTCCATCATAGGAATAAATAAACTATGGTGTATTTACATAATGGAATACTATGCAGCAGTAAAAGGGACCAAAATAGTGAAACATGTAACGTCATAGATAAGTCTCAGGAAATAATATGTTGAATATATGAAAACATGCTAAAGACTCCATTTGTATTTCAAGAATAGGAGAAGCTAATCTAGGATGCTAGAATTCAGAAAAGTGTTTATCTGTGGGGATGCAGGGCAGTAGCTACCAGGCAGATACACCTCGTTTTTAGGTGCTGAAAATGTTCTATATCTTGATCTGTATGATGATTACATAGGTCTTTGATAGCACATGCAAGAATTAATCTAGCTATATATATTAAAATTTTTTTAATGTTTATTTATTTTTGAAAGAGAGAGAGAGAGAGTGTGAGCAGAGGAGGGGCAGAGAGAGAGGGAGACACAGAATCTGAAGCAGGATCCAGGCTTGAGCTGTCAGCACAGAGCCGAATGCACAGCACAAACCCACGAACAGTGAAGATCATGGCCTGAGCTGAAGTCAGATGACTAACTGACTGAGCCACCTTGGTGTCTTTCTAGGTATATATTTAAGATTTGTGCACTTTATGAAAATTACCTCATTAAACAAGAAAAGATCTAGTTATTTTAGTAAGTGCCTAGAGTGTACATGACGTACATAGGTGAGTAAAACACTGAATATATTAACCTAAATGTTTATAATCTGTTATGAAAATGATAAATACTTTAATTCTTGCCCCAAAGAGGTTCCATTCCACCTCCTAATACAAATTGGCTCTCAAGGTAACCAAAGACAGAGGTCAGTTCTCAAAGGAAGTTTTGGATTTGCTCATATATTGTGGCAATTATTATTTGAGATCTTACAATTGCATATACAGAAAATAGAAAACTATAGGAGCAGGTGTTTATAGTTACCTGTCTGAACTATAGATGAACTTGAGGCTATGTCTCTTGAGGAACCTGATTTTCTGTAGTACCATCTTCTTTTTTTAAAATTTATTTTTATTTTTTAAGTTTATATTTTCAATGTTTATTTATTTTTGAGAGAGCAAGTAGGGGAGGTACAGAGAGAGAGAGAGAGAGAGAGAGGGAGACACAGAATCTGAAGCAGGCTCCAGGCTCTCAGCTGTCAGCACAGGTCCTGACGTGGGACTCAAATTAAAAAACCATGAGATCATGACCTGAGCTGAAGTGAGATGCTTAGTGACTGAGCCACCCAGACATCACACTGTACTACCATTTTGTAATGAGCCTGCCAAGATGAGTTAGCTGCAAACATATTCCCAGGAAGTTGAAGAATTAATTTGGTTGATATGAATTTAAGTTAGATTTGGTGTAGTTAATATTTAGCTTTCTTGTGGTCATCCAGTTTCTTAGTCATTCTTTATTCATGACAGTCAATCTATCTCATGCATACGGTTTAGTTTTACTTTGAAATACATTTTAATATTTGATACATCTTTGAAAATGTGTACCTCACCTATGAGCTAGGTAACAATTATTATTCAGAATAGCTAATTATTAAATTTATGTGCTAACCCAGCTACATATGTTATATTTTACAATTTTATGATTTTCCTAAATTTTCTAAAGTAAACTTTACTGTAGTTATATATAATTTATATGATATATTTATATTATATAATACTAACAACATATATGTTTTTACTTCAGTTATCCTTCCTAAATTCCATATTGATCTATTAAAGATTCAGCTGTAATGTTTAATAAGCAAGTCTCTAGTTTATTATATCTCCAATCAAAATCTATATCTTCTTCCCTATATTTAAGACTAGCACCTTCATGGAGACAGCAAACCAAACCATTAACGGGGGTGTGATCTCCATCACCTTCCACATTCTACCTAACAAGAAGGCATGTCTGTTTTACCTTTTTAGTGTTTCTCCTATCCACTTCATCTCTTCATCTTTGCATTACTGTCCCTCCAATTCATCCTCCATAAAGTCATAGGGGTAAGCTTTCTAAAACACAGACCTGATCATATTACATCCTTCCTCAAAATACTATTGCCTGTTACATTAAATTCAAACTTAGCATGCCTGAGGCCTTGGTTCCCTGAGTCCTGCCTACGTAGCCATACTCAGAACTTATGCTCTAGTTGTGCCTAGCTTCTTGCAATTATATTTACCTGCCAGGCTAATGTAATCTGTGTACATACTGTTTTTTTTCATGTTCTCTCATTCCATCTGTCATCATCACCTACACATCTTTAAAGGTTGAATGTAATCTACTCCAACTAGGTTAACCTACTCATTTTTCGTCAAATATGCCCTATGGTTTTCAATACCTATACTTGTGTTGTTATGCTTTCCCCTAACTTGAATGTCCTTATCAATTCTCTTCAAGTTTTCAAGCCTGCCATATTCAAGACTATTTTAATAGACATACAAGATAATTCAGATTGAGAATCGGTATTGAGAGTGTAGAATTTAGATCTTCTCATTTACTTAGGGCCATTCTAGCACACTATAAAAGCAGTGGTGTAGATGAACAGAAGAACAGGGACCTGATATTTTGGCTCCATTTCTTTATGGCTATATGGAAACATATGTTCAAGTAACTAAATCAAACAGGATGCTGAACAATTTGGTGAACTAGGGACATTCTTGATATCCATTCTAGATACTTAGGATGAATGAATGAATGCCTTCAGACTTGGTTTTAGACTAAGGGAATTGGCTTGTCAACTGTTGCTTTGCTGTGTAGATACAGCTGGTGTTAGACATTTACATTTGATAATATTGACTTACTCTGATGTCTAAATCTATTTTTTGACCGGGATACCTAAAAGGAACAAAATTACCTATTCCTTGTGAAACATTTAGGGTTATCTGCAACTTCTTTCTTCCATATAAATCAAAATTTTGCCTTCAAATTAATAAAGTTTTCAAGGCTTAGGAAAGCCAAGTTTCTGTCATACACCATTACACAATAAAAAACAAGAAAGAGAAAAAAGAAATGTGCTGTGAACACAGTAAGCCAGCCACTCTACTGATTTTCTTGCTGTGACCTAATTATGAACAATTTGTGAAGGGCCAATTATATAATAGATAGAAGTAAGAGATTCTTAAATCAAAACATTCTGTATAGAGAAAAATGCCTGAAGGAAACTGACAGTACCATATGGAAATGTATATTTTTATTTGCGATGCCTTGGATAAATTTATACAAAATATTATTCTTCTGGCAATGTTATAACAAATGCCCATTATTATGTCTTTATTTAAAATATTCCCCCTTTTTACTACCACAATAATTTGAAGTTAAGCAAGCAGATGCCTCATTATTTGAGAAACAGTTGTTTCATGGCTAAAATGATCCCAACTTCAGCAGCCACCAGCTTGTTAGGGATTTACTTTGAACATTTCAATGATAAGTGACAAAGTTCTCATGTTTAAGTATATTATGATGTGAGTCATAATCAGAGAAGTTTTTAGAAAAAGGAAAAAAGAACACACTGGTCAAGTTTTTTGTTTGTTTGTTTCAATGCTACACATGAGATTACTGCCAGATGTTCACATCTCATCTTGCCCGAATAAAAAATTTGTATTTGAGCATGTCAATATCATTTAACAGCAAAATCAATATAATTACAGTATTCAATAAACATTTAATAAGACACAGACATTTTCAGCCAGAGGAGGACTTATCAGAGTATACCTTTTAGCAATTTAGTATTTAAATTAAGAACTCCCCCTACCTTTTTTTTTTTTTTACAACATCTGGTGAACAGTCTCTAATTTCTATCGTTTTAGAGTGAAAAACCACTGCACAAATTCATTGCTATGAACAATTTGCCAGTTGTTTATCTTTATGCCAACCTTATACTCCTGTAAAGCAAATATATTTCAAATGTGTTTTCTGCATTAAAACAAAACAAAACAAAACAAAACACTAGCAACTTCAAGTTCTGGGCATAAAGTTAATGCTACTCAGTTCACCAACTGTCATCCAGGTTTTAAGATGTCATCATCCTTTCAGCATCGGAAAATTGGCCACATTGGAAAGAAAAATGATTTACTGGCTCTACTTTTGCTTGTTTGCTATGTTATACAAAAGGACAATGCACTGGGGGAAGGCAGGGCAGAAGATAGGACTGGATTATCTGCTTTATCTCAGCTGGTAGTTTCAATTTTCCCTTCTTCCCTGTGTTGGTCGTTTGAGAAGTTAGTATGAATGATCTTAAAAATAGGTTTAAAAATATATACCAACCCACAAGAATCGCTATTCCTTCCCATGTTTGTCAATGTCATTACGATGTACAAGATGACAGTGAGTAGCACGAACAGCCTGAAGTACTTATCTTGTTCTGTATTTTAATCAACTTGCCAAGGCCCCTCTCTTTTAAATTTTTAAAAAAAGTTTTATGACTGAGTTAATTTACATGCCTGGTTTACCCTGACAATATCAGGCTACATCTTGCTTTGAAATGTGTGACATCAGTCATTGACATATATCAGAGGTCAAAGAAGCACTCTGTATTGATTAGATAGATTTCTTTTAAGAAACATTAAGTATGTATACATTCACAATATGCATCCTCACTGAAACCACTTGAATTTTCAAGGATAAGGTGTAGCTTCAGTTTATAGATGAGAAAATAAAGATTAAGGACCTAATTCAAGCTGAAAGGTTGACCCTTGGTGGGAGGTAAAGCTCTTTAGTGGAAAAAAGTTGTTCCATTATCAAAGGAAGAGGGTAATAGTCTCAATTTTTCCATTAGATATGAGAAATTGGACAAATCACCTGTTCTTTCAATACCCTTGTTTCTCCATCTGTAAGTGGGAGTGAAATTCAGTTCATTTTTGTATCCTCAGAATTGTAGATTCAGAGTTGCAGTGATAAAGTATTTATATCTTTTTTAAATAAAATTCTTTGAAAAAGTACAATTGCATAAACATTTAATGAGGGAAAGTCTTCTTAAAAAAAAAAAGAACGAGACCTTGTTTTTCTTTTTAAGTAGTTTATTGTCAAATTAGTTTCCATACAACACCCAGTGCTCTTCCCCACAAGTGTCCTCCTCCATCACCACCACCTCTTTTCCCCCCTCCCCCTTCAACCCTCAGTTCGTTTTCAGAATTCAATAGTCTCTCAAGTTTTGCGTCCCTCTCTCTCCCCAACTCTCTTTTCCTCTTCCCCTCCCCCTAGTCCTCCATTAGGTTTCTCATGTTCTCCTGTTAGACCTATGAGTGCAAATATATGGTATCTGTCTCTCTCTGCCTGACTAATTTCGCTAGCATGACACCCTCGAGGTCCATCCACTTTCCTCCCAATGGCCATATTTCATTCTTTCTCATTACCATGTAGTACTCCATTGTAAGTATATACCACATCTTCTTGATCCACTCATCCGGTGATGGACATTTAGGCTCTTTCCATGATTTGGCTATTGTTGACAGTGCTGCTATGAACATAGGGGTACATGTGCTCCTATGCATCAGCACTTCTGTATCCCTTGGGTAAATCCCTAGCAGTGCTATTGCTGGGTCATAAGGGAGTTCTATGGATAGTTTTTTGAGGAACCTCCACACTGTTTTCCAGAGCAGCTACACCAGTTTACATTCCCACCAACAGTGTAGGAAGGTGCCCATCTCTCCACACCCTCGCCAGCATCTATAGTCTCTTGATTTGTTCATTTTAGCCACTCTGACTGGTGTGAGGTGGTATCTCAGTGTGGTTTTGATTTGTGTTTCCCTGATGATAAGTGATGTTGAGCATCGTTTCATGTGCCTGTAGGCCATCTGGATGTCCTCTTTGGAGAAGTGTCTGTTTATGTCTTCTTCCCATTTCTTCACTAGGTTATTTGTTTTTTGGATGTGGAGTTTGGTGAGTTCCTTGTAGATTTTGGATACTAGCCCTTTATCTGATATGTCATTTGCAACTATCTTTTCCCATTCTTTCAGTTGCCTATTAGTTTCCTTGATTTTTTTCCTTTGCAGTGCAGAAGCTTTTTATATTGATGAGGTCCCAAGAGTTCAGTTTTGCTTTCATTTCCCTTGCCTTTGGGGATGTGTCGAGTAGGAAGTTGCTGCGGTTGAGGTCAAGGAGGTTGTTTCCTACATTCTCCTCGAGGATTTTGATGGTTTCCTGTCTCACATTCAGGCCCTTCAGCCATTTTGAGTTTATTTTTATATATGGTGTAAGAAAGTGGTCTAGTTTCATTCTTTTCCATGTTGCTGTCCAGTACTCCCAGCACCACCTGCTAAAGAAGTATTCTTTTTTCCATTGGATACTCTTTCCTGCTTTGTCAAAAATTAATTGGCTATACATTTGTGGACCCAGTTCTGGGTTCTCTATTCTATTCCATTGGTCTATGTGTCTGTTTTTGTGCCAATACCATACTGCCTTGATGATGACAGCTTTGTAGTAGAGGCTAACGCCTGGGATTGTGATGCCTCCCGTTTTGGTTTTCTTCTTCAATATTACTTTGGCTATTAGGGGTCTTTTGTGGGTCCATACAAATTTGAGGATCATTTGTTCTAGCTTTGAGAAGAATGTTGGTGCAATTTTGATGGGGATTGCATTGAATGTGTAGATTGCTTTGGGTAGTAATGACATTTTCACAATGACTTTTCTTCCGATCCAAGAACAGGGAATGTTTTTCCATTTCTTGGTGTCTTCTTCAATCTCTTTCATAAGTTTTCTATAGTTTTCATCATATAGGTATTTTATATCCTTGGTTAGGTTTGCTCCTCTGTATTTGATGGTTTTTCGTGCAATCCTGAATGGGATCAGTTTCTTGATTTCTCTTTCTGCTGCTTCATTTTTGGTGTATACGAATACAACTGATTTCTGTACATTGATTTTGTACCCTGCAACTTTACTGAATTCATTAATCAGTTCTAGAAGGCTTCTGGTGGAGTCTGCCGGGTTTTCCATGTAGAGTATCATGTCATCTGCGAAAAGTGAAAGTTTGACTTCTTTGTTGCCAATTCTGATACCTTTCATTTCCTTTTGTTGTCTGATTGTTGATGCTAGGACTTCCAGCACTATGTTCAACAACAGTGGTGAGAGTGAACACCCTTGTAGTGTTCCTGATCTCAGGGGGAAAGCTCTCAGTTTTTCCCCACTGAGGATGATATTAACTGTGGGCTTTTTTATAAACTGCTTTTATAATGTTTATGTAAGTTCCTTCTATTCCGACTTTCTCAAGGGTTTTCATTTGTTTCCATATATTTTTTAATTTCTTCCCTAATTGACTGATTAGCCCAATCATTCTTTAGTAGGGTGGTTTTTAACTCACATTTTGGAGGCTTTCCAGACTTTTCCCTGTGGTGAATTTCAAGTTTCATAGCGTTGTGATCTGAATGTGTGCATTGTATGATCTCTATTCGTTTATACTTATGGAGGGCTGCTTTATGCCCCAGTATGTGATCTATCTTAGAGATTGTGCCATGTGCACTCGGAAAGAAGGTGAATTTCCTAACTACAGGATGCAGAGTTCTAAATATATCTATCATTTCCATCTGTTCCAATGAGTCATTTAGGTCCATTGCTTCTTTAGTCATTTTCTGTCTGGTTGGCTATCCATTGCTGTCAGTGGACTATTAAAGTCCCCTGTAATTATCACATTCTTATAAATAAGATGGTTTCTGTCTGTGATTAATTTTTTTTATGTATTTGGGCACTCCCGAATTTGGCACATAGATATTTATAATTGCCTGCTCTTCCTGATGGAGAGACCCTGTAATTATTATATATGTCCTTCTTCAACTTTTATTGCTGCCTTTACTGTAAAGTCCAGTTTGTCTGATATACGTATGGCTACTCTGGACTTCTTTTGGCTTTCAGTCGCGTGATAGATATTTCTCCATCCCTTTACTTTCAACCTGAAGGTATCTTCAGGTCGAAAATGAGTCTCTTGTAGACAGAAAATAGATAGGTTTTGTTTTTTTTAATCCATTCTGCTACCCTGTGTCGTTTGGTTGGAGCATTCAGTCCATTTACATTCAGTGTTATTATTGAAAAATGCAGGTTTAGAGTCATTGTGTTCTCCATAGAATTCATGCTTATAGTGATGTCTCTGGCACCTTGTATTTTTTGCAACATTTCCCTCATAGAGTCCCTCTTAGGATTTCTTGTAGGGCTGGTTTGGTGGTCATGAATTCTCTCAATTTTTGTTTATTTGGTAACACTTTTATCTCTCCTTCTATTTGGAATGACAGGCTCG
>PISW01014237.1:0-22038 GCA_004023785.1 Mungos mungo
GGAGGGGGGAAAGAGGTGGTGATGATGGTGGAGGGCACTTATGGGAAAGAGCACTGGGTGTTGTATGGAAACCAATTTGACAATAAGCTATTTAAAAATAAGTAAATAATAAATAAATAAAAACACTTCATCTTACCCCTTCTTTTACATTTTATTTTCATGATGTCATGTTGTTTTTTATTTCATGAGCCTCTTAAATAATTTTTTAATGTTTATCTATTTTGAGAGAGAGCATGCATGCAGGCAAGTGAGCAGAGAAGAGGCAGAGACAGAGACAGAGAATCTCAAGCAGGCTCTGCACTGTCAGAGATCTCAAGAAGTGTGAGTTCATGACCTGAGCTGAAATCAAGAATCAGACACTTAACTGACTGAGCCACCCAAGCACCCCTCTTAAATAAATTTTAGACATAACTGCGTGTACTACTTTTGTCTTTTGACCTTCAGACCAGATTTATAAGTGATTACTCTATTTCCTTTATTTTATGTTTGCTTTACTCATGGCATGTTTTCCTTTCATAATTTTCTTCTAGTTGTGACCTTTTCTGCTTAAAGACCCTTGAACATTTCTAGTAAAGTTAGTTTAGTGGTGATTAACCTATTTAACTTTTGTCCTGGAAACTTTGTCTTCAGTTTTGAATGATAACCTGCTGGATAGATAATCTTAGTTGTAGGTTTTTTCTTTCCACCCTTCTCACCTGCAAAGTTTCTGCTGAGGGAAAATATCAGCTGAAAACTTTATGAGGGTTCCCTTGTACACAACTAGTAGCTTTTCACTTTCTGCTTTTAATATTCTCTCTTTATCTTTAATTTTTGATATTGAAATTTTTACTTGTCTTGGTGTGGGCCTTCTTGGATGCATCTTGTTTGGGGACTTATGTGCTTCTGGACCTGGATATCTGATTCCTTTTCCAGGGTAGTGAGTTTTTCAGCTATTTCTTCAAATATGTTTTCTATCTTTCTTTTTTCTGTCTCTCAAGCAATTGTCATTATACTTAATGTTGTCCTAGAAGTCTCTCAACCTATCATCTTTTTAAATTATTTTTTCTTTTTTTTTTCCCCAGCTTATGTGCTTTCCATCATCTTGTCTTCCAAATTGCTCATTTTTTCTTGCATCTTCTATGCTACTTGGGATTTCCTCCAGTGTATTTTTCGTTTCAGTTGTTGTGTTCTTCAGCTCTGATTGATTCTTCGTAGTTTCTCTCTTTTTGAAATTCTCTGAGTTCTTCTCTCAATTATGGTGAGTTTTTATGACAATTACATTGAACATTTCTTCTGGTGGAGTTCTTATCTCTGTTTCATTTCGTTCTTCTTTTAGGCTTTGTCATCTTTCATTTTTTTGTATATTCCTTTTATCTCATGATGTTGGGATTATTTTGTGTTTCTATGAATTAGAACAGCTAGTCTCCTACTTTGGAAAGAATGGCTTTGTGTACAAACTTTGCTTGTATAGACTATATGTACCTAGCTTCTTTGGCTCACTGGAGCTGTAGAAAGTGCAGCCTGGGGTCACAAGGCACTCTGCATTGGGGTCACCCTGTTGATGTGACTGGAGCTGAAGCAAGCACTGGCCACTGGGTCCAGGGTGTTCTGTGAAGAAGGCACCCTGGGAGGGTAGCTGTAGCTAAAGCAGTAGTGAGGTGGGCGGTTCTTAGGGCCCTCCTTACAGAGGGCATCCCGGTGGGTCGCCGAAACTGAAGTGGGTGCAGGCCAGGGAGGGGAGAGTCCCAGGGGGCTTTCTGAAGAGAGTGCCCTGGTGAGGTGTCTGATCCAGTGCATGCTTGGGCTGGGGATCCCAGAACGCCCCATGTAGGAGGCACCCTCGAGAGATGGTTAGACCTGAGGTGGGCACAGTCCAGGTTTAGTCTCACAGCACTCCATGCCAGGAAAGTTCTAGCAAAACACCTGGGGCTGACACAAGTGCAGCCTGGGAGTTCCTGGGGACCTCCCCACAAGAAGTGCTCTGATGTTTCATCTGGAGCTGAAGCTAGCGAGGGTTGGGATGTCCCAGGAAGATTTGTACCTGTGTAGCCTTGATGGGATGGCTTGATATATAGTGGGCATTTTCTGATGATTTCACCACAGTGGCGGGAGACCCAAGCACTGGTGGGCCGGCTTGGGAGCCATCTTGGAGGAGGTGCTGGAGCTGGCTTTGGGTAGTGATCTGGGACTCACTGAGATGGCAGGCAAGGTAGAGAGCCTGGATCCTGCTTCTGTCTATGTCTTCAAGGTTGCAGAAAAATGAAAACGGTGGCACTCACCAGCACCTACAAAACCAGAGAATATTCCAGCAGCTCCCCCATCATTTGGCAGAAGCTCTTACATTCTAGTTTTCTTTTCACTCACGGCTTTTTGTTTTGTGCCCCAGCGGCTGCCAAGCTCATGTGGTCTAGTGGCCAGAACCCACTGTTGCCGCAGGTTGGCTAGAGCACCCATTCCTGGTTTAGTCTGCACCTATCAAGGTGGAGGGGAATGTAAGCAGTGGCACTCACCAGCCCCTCCAACCCTGGAAAGCATCTCGCAGGTCCCCTACTGTTCGGTAGAGAGTAAGTTCTTTCTTTCATAATCTTGTTGCCCTTTTATGTCATGGCTTTTTTTCTGTAGCTCTGGACGGATAAGTCTGCTCCAGGTTTCTCCATCCTCTGTTTACTGTAGTTCACAGCTTCGGTGTGGAGTCCCTGTGTGTCCATCTCTCCTACCACTCTTTGTGCGATTCCCTCCATCCCTCGTTGTGCAAAAGCTATTCAACCTGCCCTCATTTTGTCTTCAGGAGAAATTCCTCTATATGCAGGTGTAGCTTTGGTGGGTCCACAGAGGGGGCGTGTTCAGGGTTTTCCTATGTCGCTCTCTTGGACCTTCACCCTCCCTTAACAAATTTTTGTAGATATAATTGATTTGTTGCTTTTATTTTTTAACCTTCGTATTAGGTTTAGAAGTGATTACTACCTTTACTATGTTTGTTTTTACCAGTGAATTTTTTCCCTTTTTATAATTTTCTTCAAGTTACGATCTTTTTTTCTTAAAGAAGTCCCTTTAACATTTCTAGAATGGTTGGTTTAGTGGCGTTGAACTCCTTTAAGTTTTTGTTGGGGGAAACTTTTTATCTCTCCTTCAATTTTGAATACTAACCTTGCTAGGTAGAATGTTTCTTGGTTGTAGGTTTTTCCCTTCACTTTGAATACATCATGCTACTCCCTTCTTGCCTGCAAATTTTTTGCTGAAAAATCAGCTGATAGCTTTATAAGTGTTCCCTTGTACATAACTAATTGCTTTTCTCTTGTTGCTTTAAGATTCTCTTTAATTTTTTACTTTTTAACTATTCTGTGGACTTTTTGGTGTTCATCTTCTTTGGGACTCTGTTATTCCTAGTAGTAGATGTCTATTTACCTTCCCTGGGCAGGGAAGTTTTTAGCTATTATTTCTTTAAATAAGTTTTCTGCACCCTTTACTCTTCTTCTTTGGAGATGCCTATCATGTGAATGTTAATGTGCTTGAAGCTGTTCCAGGAGTTTCCTAACCTGTCCTCATTGTAAGAAATTCCTTTTGCTGTTTAGTTTGGATGATTTCCACCACCCTGTCTTCCAGTTGGTGTTCCATTCTTCTGCATTCTCTAATCTGTCATGGATTCTTTTTAGTACATTTTTAACATTAATTTGTAAAAATCTTAATTCCAGCATAATTAACGTAGTGATATATTATTTTGGTGTACAATATAGTGATTCAACAATTCCATACATCACTCACTGCTCATCACAATAAGGGTATTTCTTATTTCACCTATTTCACTCTTCCCTTCCCCTACCTCCCCTTTAGTAACCATCAATTTCTTCTCTGTACTTAAGAATCTGTTTTTTGGCTTATCTCTTTTTTTTCCATGTTTGTTTTATTTCTTTTAAAATTGTAGTAGTAGTAGTAGTATTTAGAGAGAGCAACACAGGAAAGAAGGATGGGGAGGGGAGGTAGAGAGAGAGACTTTTTTTTAAATTTTTTTAATGTTTTATTTATTTTTGATACAGAGAGAGGCAGAGCATGAGGGGGGAGGGGCAGAGAGAGAAGGAGGCACAGAACCGGAAGCAGACTCCAGGCTCTGAGCTAGCTGTCAGCACAGAGCCTGATGCGGGGCTCGAACCCACAAACGTGAGATCTGACCTGAGCCGAAGTCGGAGGCTTAACTGATTGAGCCACCCAGGCGCCCCGAGAGAGAGACTTTTAAGCAAGCTTCACACCTAGCACAGAGCTTGGTGCGGGGCTTAATCCTATGACCCTGGAATCATGACCTGAGCTGAAATCAAGAGTTGGATACTCAACAAACTGAGCCACCCAGGTGCCCCTGTTTTATTTCTTAAATCCACATAGGAGTGAAATTATATGGTATTCATTTTTTTTTCTGACTTATTTCACTTCACGTTACACTTTATGGATCCATCCATATTGTTGCAAATAGCAGGATTTCATTCTTTTTATGGCTGAATAATATTCCTGTGTGTGTGTGTGTGTGTGTGTGTGTGTATGTATGAAGCATGTATATACAGATACACACACACACACACACACATACATATCTTCTTCATCCACTCATCTCTCAATAGACACATTGCTTCAATAATTTAGCTATTGGAAATGATGCTGTAAGCATAGGGATGCGTGTATCTTTTAACATTGTTTTTAAATTCTATAGGTAAATATCCACCAGTGAAATTGCAGGATAATTCTATTTTCTTATTTTTTGAGGAAGCTCCATTCTATTTTACACAGTGACTGTAAGTTTTCATTCCCACCACCAATACTGCAAGAGTGTATTTTTTCTCCACATCCTTGCCAACACTTATAGTTTCTAGTGTTTTTGATTTTAGCCATTCTGACAGTTGTAAAGTGATAGTTCATTGCAGCTTTGATTTACATTTCCATAATAATGAGTGATATTGGACATCTTTTCATGTGTCTATTGGCCATCTCTATCTTCTGAGAAAAATGTCTGTCCGTGTCTTATTTTTAAAATTTTTTTACTTTTTTCTTTTATAATTTATTGTCAAGTTGGTGTCCATGTAACACCCAGTGCTCATCCCAACAAGTGCCCTCCTTCATGCCCATCACCCCCCCTTCTCCTCTCCCCCACGCCCATCAGCCCTCAGTTTGTTCTCAGTATTCAAGAGTCTCTCATGGTTTGCCTCCTTCCCTCTCCCCAACTGTTTTTCCTCCTTCCCCTCCCCATGGTCCTCTGCTAAGTTTCTCCTGGTCCACATATGAGTGTAAACATATAGTATCTGTCCTTCTCTACCTGACTTATTTCACTTAGCTTAACACCCTCGAATTCCATCCATGTTGTGACAAGTGGCCAGATTTCATTCTTCCTCATTGCCATGCAGTATTTATTTCATTGTATATATAAACCGCATCTTCTTGATCCAGTCATCATTTGATGGACATTTAGGCTCTTTCCATGATTTGGCTATTGTTGACAGTGCTGCTATGAACATTGGGGTACATGTGCCCCTATGCATCAGCACTTCTGTATCCCTTGGGTAAATCCCTAGTAGTGCTATTGCTGGATCATAGGGGAGTTCTATTGATAGTTTTTTGAGGAATCTCCACACTGTTTTCCAGAGCGGCTACACTGGTTTACATTCCCACCAATAGTGTAGGAGGGTGCCCACCTCTCCACACCCTCGCCAGCATCAATATTCTCTTGATTTGTTCATTTTAGCTACTCTGACCAGCATGAGGTGTTATCTCAGTATGGTTTTGATTTGTATTTCCCTGATGATGAGTGACGCTCAGCATTGTTTCATGTGTCTGTTGACCATCTGGATGTCCTCTTTGGAGAAGGGTCTATGCATGTTTTCTGCCCATTTCTTCACTGGATTATTTGTTTTTCAGGTGTGGAGTTTGGTGAGTTCCTTATAGATTTTGGATACTAGCCCTTTATCCGATATGCCATTTGCAACTATCTTTTCCCATTCCATCAGTTGCTTATTAGTTTTCCTGATTGTTTACTTTGCAGTGCAGAAGATTTTTTATCTTGATGAGGTCCCAGTAGTTCATTTTTGCTCTTGATTCCCTTCCCTTTGGGGATGTGTCGAGTAGGAAATTGCTGTGGTTGAGGTCAAGAAGGTTGTTTCCTGCTTTCTCCTCTAGGGCTTTGATGGTTTCCTGTATCACATTCAGGTCCTTCATCCATTGTAAGTTTATTTTTGTGTATGGTGTAAGTAAGTGGTCTAGTTTCATTCTTCTGCATGTTCCTCTCCAGTTCTCCCAGCACTATCTGTTAAAGAGGCTGTCTTTTTTCCATTGGATACTCTTTCCTGCTTTGTCAAAGATGAATTGGCCATACATTTTTGGATCCAATTCTGGGTTCTATATTCTATTCCATTGGTCTATGTGTCTGTTTTTGTGCCAATACCACACTGTCTTGATGATGACAGCTTTGTAGTAAAGGCTAAAGTCTGGGATTGTGATGCCACCCATTTGGGTTTTCTTCTTCAATATTGCTTTGGCTATTCGGGGTTTTTTGTGGTTCATACAAATTTTAGGATTGTTCTGGCTTTGAGAAGAATGCTGGTGCATTTTGATTGGGATTGCATTGAATGTGTAGATTGCTTTGGGTAGCATTGACATTTTAACAATGTTTATTCTTCTGATCCAGGAGCACGGAATGTTTTTCCATTTCTTTGTGTCTTCTTCAATTTTCTTAAATTTTCTATAGTTTTCAACATACAGAACTTTTACATCTTTGGTTAGGTTGATTCCTAGGTATTAATGTTTTTTTGTGTGCAATTGTGAATGAAATCAGTTTCTTGATTTCTATTTCTGTTGCTTCATTATTGGTATATAAAAATGCAATCGGTTTCTGTACATTGATTTTCTACACTGCAACTTTGTTGAATTAATGGATCAGTTCTAGTAGGCTTCTGATGGAGTCTGTTGGGTTTTCCATGTAGAGCATCATGTCATCTGCGAAAAGCAAAAGTTTGACTTCATTTTTGCCAATTCTAATACCTTTTATTTTCCTTTGTTGTCTGATTGCTGATGCTAGGACTTCCAGCACTATGTTAAACAACAGTGGTGAGAGTGGACACCCTTGTCATGTTCCTGATCTCAGGGGGAAAGCTCTCAGTTTTTCCCCATTGAGGATGATATTAGCTGTGGGCTTTTCATAAATGACTTTTATGATGCTTAAGTTCCTTCCATCCCGACTTTCTCGAGGGTCTTTATTAAGAAAGGAGGTTGTATTTTGTCAAATGCTTTTTCTGCATCTATCAATAGGATCAAATGGTTTTTATCTTTTCTTTTGTTAATGTGATGTATCACATTGATTTTTGTGGATATTGAACCAGCCCTGTAACCCAGGAATGAATCCCACTTGATTATGGTGGATAATGTTTTTTATGTGCTGTTGAATTCAATTGGCTAGTATCTTATTGAGGATTCTTGCATCCATATCCATCAAGGATATTGGTCTGTGTCTCCTTTTTTGCTGGGTCTCTGTCTGGTTTGGGAATCAAAGTGATGCTGGCTTTGTAGAATGAGTCCAGAAGTTTTCCTTCTATCTCTATTTTTTGGAATAGCTTGAGAAGAATGGATATTAATCTGCTTTAAATGTCTGATAAAATTCCCCAGGGAAGCCATCTGGCCCAGGACTCTTATTCATTGGGAGATTTTTGAGAACTAATTCCATTTTTTCTCTAGTTATGGGTCTGTTCGGGCTTTCCATCTCTTCCCATTTGAATTTTGGTAGTGCATGTGTGTTTAGGAATTTGTCCATTTCTTCTAGGTTGTCCAGTTTGTTGGCATACAGTTTTTCATAGTATTCCCTGATGATTGTATTTCTGAGGGATTGGCTGTAATAGATCCATTTTCATTTGTGATTTTGCCTATTTGGGTGATCTTTTCTTTTTGAGAAGCCTGGCTAGAGGTTTATCAATTGTGTTTATTTTTTCAAAGAACCAACTCTTGGTTTCATTGATCTGCTTGACTGGTTTTTTTGGGGGGGGGGATTCTATATTGTTTATTACTGCCCTTATCTTTATTATTTCTCTTCTTCTGCTGTGGGGTGCTCGTGCTGCTCTGCTTCTGGTTCCTTTAGGTGCACTGTTAGATTTTGATTTGCGCTTTTTCTAGTTCCTTGAACTAGGCCTGGATAGCAATGTACTTTCCTCTTAGGACTGCCTTTGCTGCATCCCAAAGAGTTTGGATTGTTGTTTTTTCATTTTCATTTGTTTCCATATTTTTAAAATGTTTTTTACATTTATTTATTTTTGAGAGACAGAGCATGAACAGGGGAGGAGTGGAGAGAGAAAGAGACACAGAATCTGAAGCAGGCTCCAGGCTCTGAGCTGTCAGCACAAAGCCCGACACAGGGCTTGAACCCATGAACCATGAGATCATGACCTGAGCTGAAGTCGGACGCTCAACAGACTGAGCCACACAGGCGGCCCCCCCCCATATATTTTTTAATTTCTTCTCTAATTGCCCTATTGGCCCAATCATTCTTTAGTAGGGTGTTCTTTAATCTCCATGTTTCTGAAGGTTTTCCAGACTTTTTCTTGTGATTGATTTCAAGTTTCATAGCATTGTGACCTGAAAGTGTGCATGGTATGATCTCAATTCTTCTATATTTATTGAGGGCTGCTTTAAGACCCAGTATGTGGTCTCTCAGGGAGAATGTACTATGTGCACTCAAGAAGAAAGTGAATTCCCTAGCCTCAGGGTGTAGAGATCTAAATCTATCTGTCAAATCCATCTGTTCCAATGTGTCGTTCAGGTCCATTGTTTCCTTAGTAATTTTCTGTCTAGTTGATCTATCCATTGCTGTAAGTGGAGTATTAAAATCCCCTACAATTAGCACATTCTTATCAATAAGACTGTTTCTGTTTGTGATTAACTGTTTTATGTATTTGGCTGCACCTGAATTCAGTGGATAGATGTTTATAATTGTTAGCTCTTCCTGATGGATAGACCCTAATTAATGTCCTTCTTCATCTCTTGTTACTGCCCTAACTTTAAAGTCCAGTTTTTCCAATATAAGTACAGCTACTCCAGCTTTCATTGACTTCCAGTCGCATGATAGATATTTCTCCATCCCCTTACTTTCAATCTGAAGTTGTCTTCAGGTCTAAAATGAGTCTCTTGTAGACAGCAAATAGATGGATTTTGGTGGTGGTTTTTTGTTTTTGTTTTTGTTTTTTATGCATTCTGCCACCCTATGTCTTTTGTTTGGAGCATTTAGTTCATTTACATTTAGTGTTATTGAAAAATATGGGTTTAGGGTCATTGTGTCCTCTGTAGGATTCATGCTTGTAGTGGTGTCTCTGGTATCTTGTGTTCCTTGCCACATTTCCCTCATAGAGTCCCTCTTAGGATTTCTTGTAGGGCTGGTTTAGTGGTTATGAATTCTTTCTCTTTTTGTTTGTTGGGAAAACTTTAATCTCTCCTTGTATTCTGAATGACAGGCTTGGTGGATAAAGGATTCTTGGTGGATAAAGGATTCTTGTTCATCACATTGAAGATTTCCTGCCATTCCTTTCTGGCCTGACAAGTTTCAGTACCTAGGTCTGTAACTACTCTGATAGGTTTCCCTTTGTAGGTTAGGGCCCTTTTATCCCTAGCTGCTTTCAGAATTCTCTTTATCCCTATATTTTGCCAGTTTCACTGTGAAATATTTGTTGTGCCAAAGATTGATTCAAGTTATGTCTGAGGGTATTTCTCTGTGCCTCTTGGATTTCAATGTCTGTTTCCTTCCCCAGATCAGGGAAGTTCTTGGCTATAATTTGTTCAAGCACCCCTTCAGTGCCTTTCTCTTCTTCTTCTTCGGGAATTCCTATGATACAGGTATTGTTCCATGTGATTGTATCACTTAGTTCTCAAATTCTCCTTTTATGCTTCTGGATCAGTATCTCTCTTTTTCTCAGCTTCCTCTTCTTCTATAATTGTGTCTTCTAATTCACCTATTCTCTCTGCCTCTTTAATCCGTGCAGTGGCTGCCTCCATTTTATTCACCTCATTTATAGCATTTTTAAATTTGTCACAACTATTTTTAAGGTCCATAGTCTTTGTAGCAATAATTTCTCTGATGTCTTCCATGCCTTTTCAAGCTCAGTGATTAATTTTATGACTACTGTTCTAAATTCTTGCTCAGTTATGTTGCTAATATCTGTTTTGAGCAATTCTGTAGCTGTGACTTCTTCCTGGAATTTCTTTAGAGGAGTTTTTCTGTTTAATCTTTTTGGCTTGCTTTCTGTCTCTTGACAGTTTTAAAAGCTTGTTATGTACTCTGCACCTGTGAGTATTGCTATATTAAAGGAGGCTCACAGACTGTCCAGGGCCTGTCCATTCAGGAGGTGTTCTTTTAATGGTGTCCCTTGGTCTCTCTTGTTGTGCCTTTGGTTATTTTATTTACCTACTCATACTGAAATTTGGAACTCTCCATCACGTGTACTTTGGTTTCTTTCTTGATGTAGCCCTAGGATGAGTGAGGAACCGCTGCCTCACCAGCATCCTGAGCTCAGTTGCTTCTCCCACTGCCCTAGGAAGGGGCCATTCCACCGCCCCAGGAGCCTGCCTTCACTGCCAGGTGCCAGCTGCTGCCAGCCTGGCCCTGCGATGCGGAGCAGCACCGACGCCACCTGTGCCCACGACAGCCTCAGCAGCAACTCTCTTCTCATTTTTAATTGGATTATTTATATTTTGAGTGTTGAGTTGTATAAGTTCTTTATATATTTTGGATACTAACCAAATATGTCAGATATGTCATTTGTAAATATCTTCTCCATTCAGTAGGTTGCCTTTTCATTTTGTTAATGGTTTCCATTGCTGTGCAGAAGCTTTTTATTTTGATGTATTGCCAGCAGATTATTTTTGCTTTTGTTTCCCTTGTCCTCTTGTAGACATATCTAGAAAATTGTTGCTATGGCTGATGTCAGAGACATTAATGCCTATACTCTTTTCTGGGATTTTTATGGTTTTGTGTCTCACATTTGGGTCTTTAATATAACATTTTGAATTTATCTTTGTGTATGTTGCAAGAATGTGCCCAATTTCATTCTTTTGCATGTAACTGCCCAGTTATCCCAGCGCCATTTATTGAAAAGACATTTTTTCTTTCTCTTTCATTTTCTTGTTTTGTTGTTTGTTTTTTTGTTTTTGTTTTTTAGCAGAGACTGTCCTTTTCCCATTGCATCCTCTTGCCTCCTTTGTCAAAAGTTAATTCACCAGAAAATCATGGGTTTATTTCTGAACTCCATTGATCTAGGGTGTCACTTTGATTACTGCAGGTTGGTAATATAACTTGAAATCTAGGATTGGGAAATCTAGGTTTTGTTCTTTTTTTAATCAAATTTTTTTTAGAGAGAGAGCACATAAGTTGTGGAGAAGGGGAGAGAGAGAGAGAGAGAGAGAGAGAGAGAGAGAGAGAGAGAGAGAATGAATATCCCAAGCAGGCTCCCTGCCCAACGTGAAGCTCAATCTCATGATCCTGGGATTGTGACCTGAGCTGAAATCAAGAGTCAGACACTCAACTAGTTGACTGAGCCACCTAGGTACCTCGTTGTTCTTCTGTCTCAAGGTTGCTTTGGCTATTTGTGGTCTTTTGTGTTTCCATGCAAATTTTAGGATTATTTGCTCTGGTTCTATGGAAAATGCTGTTGGTATTTTGATAAGGATTGCATTAAATCTGTAGATTGCTTTGGGTAATATAGACATTTTGATAATATTTGTTTTTCCAATCATAAGCATAGAATATCTTTCCATTTGTTTGTGTCATCTTCAGGTTTTTTTTTCATCAATGTTTTATAGTTTTATAGTTTTCAGAGTACAGGTCTTTCACCTCCTTAAGTTTATTCCTAGGTATTTTATTGTTCTTGGTGTAATTGCAAATGGGATTGTTTTCTTAATTTCTCTTTCTCCTACTTATTGGTGTATAGGAATGTAATGAATTTCTATACATTTGTTTTGTATCCTGGGACCTTACTAAAGTCATTTATCAGTTTTTGCTAATCTTTAGAGCTTTCTATAGAGAGTATCATGCCATCTGAAAATAATGAAAGTTTTACTTCTTCCTTACCAATTTGGGTTCTTTTATTCCTGTTTCTTGTCTGATTACTGTGGCTAAGACCTCCAGTACTTTGTTGGATAGAAGTGGTGAGAGTGGACATCCTTGTCTTGTTCCTGATCTTAAGAGAAAATCTGTTTTCACCATCATATATGATGTTAGCTATGGGTTTTTCATATATGACCTTTATCATGTTGAGCTATGTTCCCTCCAAATCTACTTTATTGAGAGTTTTTATCATGAATGGATGTTGTACTTTTTAAAAATGTTCTTCTGCATTTATTGAAATGGTCATATGATTTTTATTTTTGTTTTTTGTTTTGGGTTTGTTAATGTTTGTTTATTTTTGAGAGAGAGAGAGAGAGAGTATGTAGAGTGTGAGTGGGGGAGAGGCAGAGAGACAGGGGGATACAGAACCTGAAGCAGACTCTAGGCTCTGAGCTGTTAGCACAGAGCCTGACGTGGGGCTCAAACTCACGAGCCACTAGATCATAACCTGAGCCAAAGTCAGATGCTTAACCAACCAAGCTACCCAGTACCCCATATCCTTTCTTTTGTTGATGTGATGTATCATGTTCATTGATTTGCATTCCTAAATCCCAAGAATAAATTCTACTTGATTGTGGTGAATGATTTTTTTAATGTATTGTTTAGTTCTGTTTGCTAATGTTTTGTTGAGGACTTTAGCATCTATGTTCATCAGAAATATTGGCCTATAGTGAACTTTTTAATAGTGTTTTTATCTGGTTCGGAATCAAAGTAATGTAGGCCTCATAAAATGAATTTGGAAGCTTACCTTTCTCTTTTATTTTTTGGGATAAATTGAGAATTTATATATAGTATAAAAGTATAGGTATTAACTTTTCTTTAAATGTTTGGTAGAAGTTACCTGAGAAGTCATCTAGTCTGGTTGGAAGTTTTTGGATTAGTTTTTCAATTTATTTGCTGGTAATCAGTCTGTTCAAATTTTCTATTTCTGCCTAATTCAGTTTTGGGAAGTTATATGTTTCTAGGAATTTATCCATTTCTCCTAGGTTGTCCAATTTGTTGGCATAAGGTTTTCATAATATTCTTATAGTCCTTTAAAAAATTTTTTTTAGTTTATTTCTTTATTTTGAGAGCATGTGAGCAGGGGAGGGACAGAGAAAGAGGGAGAGAGAGAATCCCAAGCAGCCTCCACACTGTCAGCACAGAGCCCAATGCGGGGCTCAAAATCATGAACCACAAGATCATGAACTGAGCCAAAATCAAGAGTCAGACGCTTAACCACCTGAGCCACCCAGGCACTGCTCTTGTAGCCCTTCATATTTCTGTGGTATCAGTTGTTATTTCCCCACCTTCATTTCTGATTTTGTTTGAGTTTTCTCTCTTCTTTATTTACTTTCTGATGAGTCTGGCAAAAGGTTTATTGATTTTGTTTATTTTTTTCAAAGAACCAATTCCTGGTTGCTTTGATCTATTGGTTTTATTAGTTTCTATTTTGTTTATTTCTGCTCTAATGTTTAAAAAAATTTTTAAGTGTATTTTGAGAGAACACGTGCCAGTGGGTGAGGGCAGACAGACAGAGAGAGAGAGAGAGAGAGAGAGAGAATCCCAAGCTGGCTCCACACTGTCAGCACAGAGCCTGATGTGCAGCTCAAACCCATGAACCATGAGATCATGACCTGAGCCAAGATCAAGAGTAAGATGCTTAACATACTGAGCCACCCAAGCACCCCTTTCTGCTCTAACCTTTATTATTTCCTTCCTTTCTACTGTTTTGTTTTTTTCTAGCTCCTTTAAATATAAAGTTAGGATGTTTGAGATTTTTCTTAGGCCTATGTTGCTATAAACTTCCCTCTTAGAATAGCTTTTGTTACTTTCCGAAGATTTTTGTACCATTGTGTCTTCATTTCTATTTGTCTCCATGCATTTTTTAAATTCCTCTTTGATTTCTTGGTTGACCCATTCATTGTTTAGTGGCATGTTCTTTAATCTACACGTATTTGTGTCCTTTCACACTTTTTCCTGTGGTGATTTCTAGTTTCATAGCACTGTGGTCAGAAAAGATACATGATATAACTTTGATCTTTTTTTAATTTGCTGAGGCTTGTTTTGTGGCCTAATATGTGATCTGTTTTGGAGAATGTTGCATGTGCACCTGAAAGGAATGTGTATACTGTTTTAGAATATAATGTTCTGAATACATCTGTTAGATCCTTCTGGTCCAAAATGTAATTCAATGCCATGGTTTTCTTATTGATTTTTCTATTTAAATGATCTATCCATTGATGCAAGTGGGGTGGTAAAGTTCCCTACAATTATTGGATCACTATCAATTGCTTCCTTTATGTTTGTTATTAGCTGCTTTATATATCTGGCTGGGTGTATAAATATTTATAAATATTCTCTCTTCTTGTTGCATTGTTTCCTTTATGATTACATAGTATACTTGTCTTTTGTTACACTCTTTGTTTTAAAGTTTATTTTATCCAAATATATGTATTGCTACCCCAGCTTCTATTTCACTTCCATTTGCATAATAAATGGGTTTTTGTCTCTTCACTTTCAATCTGCATGTGTCTTTAGGTTGAAAGGAGTCTCTTGTAGACAGAATATAGATGGGTCTTGCTTTTTTACTTGTTCCACCACCCTATGTCTTTTGTTTGGAGTGTGTAGTCCATTTATATTCAAAGTAATTACTGATAGCTATGTACTTGTTGCCATTTTGTTACTTGTTTTATGATTGTTTTTGTAATTCTGTTTCTTTCTTTTCTCATGGTTTGCTTGCTTTCTTTAGGATAGGCTTGGGCTCCTTTCTCTATATTTTGCACATACCAGTTTTTGATTTGTGGTTACCATTAGATTTCTAAATAACATTTTTTGCATATAGCATCTATAATAAGTTGATGGTCACTTAGGTTTGTTACTAAAAGCACTAAATTGTTACTCCTCTCCCCCTCCACACTTCAGGCATATGATGTCATATTCTACATCCTTTTATTTTGTGAAAACCTTGACTGATTTTTATAGATAGATATACTTGATTTTACTGTTTTGTGCTTTCTACTTTTCTTACTACTACTTATGCTTTTTCCTTTCCACTCTGTCGCCTTTAACATTTCTTACGGGGCTGGTTTAGTGGTCATAAATTCTTTTTAACTTTTGTCTGTGTGGAAACTCTTTATTTCTCCTTCTATTCTAAATGACAGCCTTGTTGGCTAGAGTATTCTTGGTTGCACCTTTTTTTCTGTCAGCACTTTGAATATATCCTGCCACTCCCTTCTGGCTTACAAAGTTTCTACTGAAAAATCAGCTGGTAGCTTTATGGGGTTTCCCTTGTCTGTAACTATATTCTTTCCTCTTGCTGCTTTTAAAAATTCTCTTTTTGTCACTACTGTTTTGCCATTTTAATTACTAGGTGTCTTGGTGTGGAACTCCTTGGGTTGATTTTGTTGGAGACTTTCTGTACCTTGTGGATCTGTGTTTCTGTTTCCTTCCCCAGATTCAGGAAGTTTTTAGCTATTATTTCTGTCTCCTTTTTGTTTTCTTCTCCTTCAGGGATCCCTGTAATGCAAATGTTATTATGTCGCTGAGTTCCCTTAATCTATTCTCATTTTTTGTTATTTTTATTTTCTCCTGTTCAGCTTGATTGCTTTCAATTACTCTGTCTCCTAGGTCACAGATCTGGTATGGTCATTTCCATAGTGTATTGTGGTTTTTTGGTTTTTGGTTTTTGGTTTTTTTGGTGGGGGAAGGAAGAGGGGGTTGTAGAAATTTTTTATTTTTATTTTTTTTGTTTTTCTATTTTCTCATTATCTAATTCACTTATGGTTTCAATGCAGTCTTTTAGGTCTTTAACCTAATTTTATATTTATATTTTATAACCTTATCTTGTATAGTTTTATCAGATTAATCTATTTCCCAAATTTTCCCAAAATTCTAGAGGTTCTAATCCCTCCCTATTGCTACTTTGTTAAATGGGTTTCAATCAGAAAAGAATATTGAATTTTCTCAAATGCATTTTTAGGCCCCAGGGAGATGAACATATAGTATTCTTCTTACATATCATTTCCTTTATGTTCCTCCTAGGCAAAGACTTCCCTTAAAATAAAGTTGTTAAAATAAAATGTTCCCACCTCCTTCCTCTGTTTTATTTATATCCATACCACTTATCAGACACTAGCTGTCCAAATCACAGTCTGTCTTATTCCTTTGGGGCTGCTGTAACACACTGCCACAGACTGGTATCTCAATAACAGAAATTTATTTCTCACAGTTTTAGAGGCTTGGAAATCCAAGATCAAGATGCCTGCAGAAATGGTGAGGCCCATTTTCTGGTTCGTAGACTGCCATCTTCTCACTGTGCATCCACATGGTGGGAGGGGCAAAGAGGCTTTCTCGGGCCTCTTTTTTTTTTTTTTTTTTTAATTTATTTTTGAGAGACAGAGACAGCGTGAGCAGGGGAGGGTCAGAGAGAGAGGGAGACACAATCTGAAGACCGACTCCAGGCTCTGAGCTAGCTATCAGGGCACAGAGCCTGATGCGCGGCTCCAACCCATGAACCGTGAGATCATGACCTGAGCTGAAGCCGGACGCTTAACCGACTGAACCACCCAGGCGCCCCTCTCAGGCCTCTTTGAAGGGCACTTATTCCACTCCTGAGGCCAAAGCCTTCCCAAAGGCCCCTCATTCTAATATCATTATCATAGGGGTTAGGAATTCCAACATATGAATTGGGGGTGGGAGGTAAGTAAATATTAAGTCCATAGCAGAGGCTTGGGAATTTTTCCCCCTCAGTGGAGTCTTTTCCTTCCCCAGATCCCAGATAATAAAGCTTCCTTGATGAGTAAAATGTTCTTTTTTTTTTTTAAACCTGTTTTATTATTTAGTTTTGAGAGAGAGAATATAAGTGGGGAGGTGCAGAAGGTGGGGTAGGGGAACAGAAGGTCCATAGCAGGCTCCGTGCTAACAGCTGAGAGCCAAATGTGGGGCTTGAACTCACGAAGCAGGAGATATGACCAGAGCCAAAGTCATACACTCAACTGACAGCCACCCAGGCACTCCAAGTAGAATGCTTTCAAGTTAGCCTCCTATTAGGGGCACAAACCACCCAGAGACCCGACCTAGCATACATGTATCTCCACCCCTAATCCCTGTCTCCTCTCCCATCCCAAGGCAATGAAACTTAGTCACCTAGGAATGTAGACCCATAGCAGGACCCTCACCCTGGCAGCTGAAACATTGAATCATAATCTCGTACCCAGGGTTTTCCCTTTCCTCTTCACTCAAGGGGACTTTGCATTTCTTCTGAGCTTGGCTGGGCCATCAAACATCTGGGTGTTTGTAGCACAAGGGGGTTTGGACTATTTTGCCTGGACCAGGACCCGTTACATCCCTGGCAGTTGCAATGTCCCTTGTTAACAATGAGAACTGACCTAGGCCTTGAGTAGACCACAGTCTCTGTATTTTATGCAATCATTTTTTAATGCTTTTTTAACGTATATGAAAAAAATAATTCTGGCTCTCCCTTGTTGTCTTTTAAAGTATCCTTTTAAAAATAAAAGAATTCTGGGAAGATAGCCGTGGTAGTGGAAAAGTCATTTTGTGCCTTCCAGAATCCCCACACAAACGCAAACAGAGCAGTAGGATATTCAAGCCAAAACCCATGGGCAGTCTTTACAGGACTAGGTGACGTGATATCGCCCATCACCACAACATAGAAGTGGGTGGACAACAGCCCCGAGACCTGTTCTACATCACGATGAGTATTCGGGAAAGCAGAAGGAAGCAATAGAGTAATGAGAGGCCTGAGGGTCCCGCACATTCTCAGTACAGAGCAGAATGAGCCCCGACTCATTCCTGGCAGGAGAGCCTCTCCTGGGCACAGTACAGGAGCAGAGCGAGAACCTGCGGCTGAGACTGGGGGGGCGTGGCTCACCCCATTGGTCCATGAGGTGGGCTGTACAATGAAGTCTGAAGGTCTGTGAATTCTCACACTGAGCTGCCTGAGCTCCCTTGGCAGTAGACCCCACAAAAGAGAGCAACTGACAGTAGTGGAATCAAAATTAAGTAGGATGAGAACAGTAAAGACAAATGAAAAGCTCCAACTTAGGGCTGGAACCAGAGTGAGGCCAGAAAGGCACTGTCATCAGGCACAAAATTTTAGGGAGCGTCAAACAACTCGGTAATCAAGGTAAATGATAATTTAATGCAGTAATTTTTTAAAAAGCAAATTTAATGCCAAAAAATCCTCGATGAGCAAAATCTCAAACTTTGAAATAGAGAACCATTCACAGTTCTGTGCTGAGACAGATCAGAACCTGAGTCAAAGGGGAAAATCAGTAATACTGACCCTGCCTTCATTATACTGTTATAGAAAAGCGCTTCACCAGCCCCCTTGAGAAATGCACTAAAGAACCAGCTTCCAAATCAGAATAACTTAAGAGACATTGCAGTAAGAGTTGGTGGTGAGCAGTAAATATGTAGAGTTACTTGTAGAATTAAGATTACATGAGGGGGAGAGGGGAAAAGGGGTGATGGGCATGGAGGAAGGCACTTGTTGGGATGAGCACTGGGTGTTATATGGAAACCAACTTGACAATAAACTATAAAAGAAAAAAACAAAGCCAAATCTAAAATCTGGGGAGGGGGGAGATTACATGAGAATTAAAAAGAGATTAGAATATGTAATGGCTTTATTATCTTCTGAGAATGTTATGGTACAAACAAAAAATGGAGAGTAAAATTTAAATATTATGCAAAAAGAGTTCTAACTGTTTTCAGAAGTCTAGTTCTGTTATTTTTTTCTTGGATATGTAGTTTTTTTAAATTGAGGTATAATCAACATATAACATATATTAGTTTCAGATGTACAACATAACGATTTGATATTTGTATATACTGCCAAATGTTTACTACAGTAAGTCTAGTTAACATCCATTACCATACAGTTATGAAAATGTTTTTATCTTGTGATAAGACCTTTTAATATCTATTCTCAACATCTTTCAAATAAGCAAGACAGTATTAATGCTGTCTGTAGTCACCATGCTGTACATGCTATGCCCAAGGCTTATTCATCTTATAAGTGCCCCTTGACCACCTTCACCCATTTCCTCCCTGCCCCCACCTGGGGCTCCACCAGTCCGTTCTCTGTATCTACAAGCTAAGTGTTTTAATTCCACATATAAGTGAGATGGCGTGGTATTTGTCTTTCTCTGTCTGATCTCTCTCACTTAGTATAATGTCTTCGAGGTCCATCTATGTTATAGCAAATAGCAAGATTTCAGTCCTCCTTATGGCTGAATAATATCCCATTGTGTATATATTACCATTTTTGTAATCCATTTGTCCATCTGTGGACTCTGGTTTCTATATCTTGGCTGCTGTAAATAATGCTGCAATGAACATGAGAGTGCAGATATCATGTTGAACGAGTGTTTTCGTTTTCTTCAGAATAAATACCCAGAAGTAGAATTATTGGATCATATGACACTTCTATTTTTAAGTTTTTGAGGAGCCTCCATGCTGTTTTCCACTGTGGCTGCACCGATTTACATTCCCAGCAACTGCACGCAAGATTTCTCTTTCCTCCACATCCCCACACTGGTTATTTCTTGTCTTCTGGACACTGGCTATTCCAACAGGTATGAGGTGATAGTTCAGTGTGGTTTTCATTTGCATCTCCCTGATGATGAGTGATGTTGAGCATCTTTTCATGTGTCTGTTGGCCATCTGAATGTCTTCTTTGGGAAAATGTCTATTCAGATCCCTTCTTCCTATTAATTAATATTTTTTTGCTCTTGAGCTGCATGAATTCTTTATATACTCTGGATATTAACCACTTATCAGGTACATCATTTGCAAGTATTTTTTCCTACTTAGCAAGTTGCATTTTCATTTTGTCATTGATTTTGCTGTGTTGAAGCTTTTCAGTTTGATGTAGTCTCACTTGTTTTTGCTTTTATCTCCTTTGCTTTTGGAGTCCAGTCCAAAAATATCTTCACCAAGACTGAGGTCATGGAGCTTACTGCCTATATTTCCTTCTTAAAGTTTCATGGTTTCAGGTCTTACATCCAAGGCTTTAATCTGTTTGAGTGTATTTTTGTGTATGGTATAAGATAGGGATCCAGTTTCATTTTTGTCTGTGTGGCTATTCGGTTTTCACAACATCAGTTTTTTTAAGTTTATTTATTTATTTTGGGAGAGAAAGAGTATGAGATGGGGATGGGCAGAAAGAGATAGAGAGGGAGAGAGAGAATCCCAAGCAGGCTCCACACTGTCAGCACAGAGCTCAGTCTCCCGAACCATGAGATCACAACCTGAGCCCAAACCAAGAGTTAGACACTTAACTGAGCCACCCAGGTGCCCACCCCCCACAACATCATTAGATTGTTCATTCCATTGTATATTCTTGGCACCTTTGTTGTAAATTAGCTGACCATATATGCATGGCTTTATTTCTGGGCCCTGTATTCTATTGCACTGATCTCTTTTAATGCTTATGAATATTGCCATATGAGTACGGTATTGACTGCTATAGCTTTGTAATATAGTTTGAAATTAGGGAGGATGAGTTCCTCTTTCTCAAGATTTCTTGGCTATTCAGGGTCTTTTGTGATTCCATACAAATATTAGGATTATTTGTTCTTTGGAGAAATGCTATTGGAGCTTTGATAGTGATTGCATGGGATCTGTAGATTTCTCTGGGTAGAATGAACATTTTAACAATATTCTTCCAATTCAAGAGCATGGAATAAATTTTCACTTATCTGTATCTTGAATTTCTCTCATCAGTGTCTTATGCGGTATTATTGAAATTGTTATTCTGAACCCATGTGTACATAAATTAAGATAAAAACAAGTGACTAATTGGATATTGTAATTCAAGTATTCACTGTGTCCTTGAGAACCAGGTTTCCCTGTGGAGAAGAAAGGAAATGTAGATGTAACAGAAAAGGTTAAGTAAGAACCCTGGAGTCCTCAGTTGGAATTGGATGGAGCAGCATGAGTATTTTATCATATATGTTCTTTCTAGGTCTCCCCCCCCCCCCGAAAAGACCTTTCTATGATCAGCCCAGCAGTGAGGAGGATTCCAAGCATCCCAGCTGTGGTCTTGACTATTATTTCCCATTAAAAGAAACCAAGGCTGGGGCACCTGGATGGCTCAGTCAGTTAAGCCTCTGACTTTGGCTCAGGTCATGATCTCACATTCGTGGGTTCGAGCCCCGTGTTGGGCTCTGTGCTGACAGCTCAGAGCTTGGAGACTGCTTCGGATTCTCTGTCTCCCTGTCTCCCTGTCCCTCCCCTTCTCATGTTCTGTCTCTGCCTGTCTGAAAAGTCAATAAAACATTAAAAAAAAAAAAAAACAGGCTTCTTGGAGAAATGACTGATTCTAGTCCTGGACAGGAAATAATACAAGATGAGCTGGAAACATCTGCCCAAACCAGATAGCAAGGAAACACTCCTCCTAATAGGGTCACATAGGAAGGACCTAAGAGTTTACCTGAAGAAGCTCCCGCCGGCCAAAGACAGGACAGTTCAAACATCAGTAATGATATTAACTGCAGTGTACTGAAATCCATCAAATATGTTTAAATCCTTAACTTCCTCATGGTATTTTTTAAAGCTGAGTTATCGAGGTGCCTGGGTAGCTCAGTGGATCCAGTTCTTAATTTTGGCTCAGGTCATGATCTCATGGTTATGAGCTACAGCCCTGTGTCAGGCTCATGCTGAATGTGCAACCTGCTTAAGATTCTCTCTCTGCCCAAACCCCTGGTCATGCACACATCCCCTCCCTGCCTCCTCCCCCCCCCACACAAAATAAATAAACACTTGAAAAATAAAAACTAATTTATCATCTTTGGAAGATGACCGTGCAGCAATTCATTATCTTGAAAATGGGCAACTAAATGAAGAGCAGCAGCTACCTGCCTTTCCTCTCTGAGCTGTCTCACTGGGTAACCAAATAGTAGATGAAGGGAGGTGTCCTTATAAAATCAACCCAGCTCCGA
>PISW01014238.1:0-22024 GCA_004023785.1 Mungos mungo
GGCGGCTTCTCGGGCTCATGGCACACAGCTCCCTGGGCAAAGGGCTGCTCCCTGGCAGGCTGGGGGCCGGCGGCCATTGGCAGGCTCCTTGGTTCTCATCCGTGAGTCAGCGGCCATGGGAACATTAATTTATTTGAGTGGCTGGCGGGGCCCAGGCCTTGGAGCACAAGAAGGCTTTGCCAAGGCGGGGTCAAGGACACCAGGGTGGGTGCTGGGAAGACACCTGGCCGACGTCCCTAGGGGGTGCTGGGACCGGTGAGCCTGGCCCCACAGAGCTGCACTCAGGGAGAGCACTGTGCCCAGGAGGCTGGGCCGGGAGCGCGCTGGGCCCGGGGTGGGCGGGCAGGGTTCTGGGCCTGCGTGGGCCCCAAGGGAGCTGGCCCTTCCCCCGCTGGAAGGGGCAAAGGCAGAGTGCGGTCCAAGACCTGGGGAAGTGAGGGCTGGAAGGGGCGAGGCAGAGGGAGCCGAGCCTGCTGGCCTTGACAGAGGACTTCTGACCTCCACGACCAGGAGACAAGAGAATGCGCGTTGTGTCAACCCAATGAATCTGTGGAAGAGCAGTTTTCCGGGGCCAAGGGCCACCCCAGGCTCCAGCTGACGCCAGCCTCGGCCCTGCCCAGCGGCCGTGGGGCGCAGGGCCCGGCAGGCCCCTCCCAGAGCCCTCAGTGGCGGTCACTAGGAGCCCTTGGCTGGCCCCACCCACGGGCACGGCCAACTGAGATGGGGGGCTTGGGGTCAGACTGGCACAGGCCTGTGACCCGCCCCGCCCCCCCAGGCCACACCCAGGCTCTGCCGAAGGCAAAGTGCCCGTGGCACTCCCAGCCCTAGGGCACAAGGGACCCTGCGGGATGGCAGGGGCGGGCGTGACGCGGAAGTCGTTGGAGTCCACTGGCCAGGCTCTCGGATCCTTTAGGGTGTCCCCGAAAGTCCCAACGCCAGCGGGGGGCGTCCCCGTGACAGCATTCCCGGTGACGGCCTGGGGGCCCAGCCCCTCTCCCCTCGGGGAGCACCGCAGCGGGCGGAGCTGCTGGGTCACAAGCAGCACAGAACCTACTTCCGGTTACTCCTTTCACAGTCCTGTGGGCTGTCCTCCCCCCTGCTTTTAGCTAATTAGCCAATTAATCTTTATTTATTATTAAAATCGTTTTTTAAAACAGTTATTCATATTTGAGAGAGAGAGAGAGAGACAGAGTGCGAGCAGGGGAGGGGCAGCTCCGGGCTTCGAGCTGTCAGCGCAGAGCCCGACGCGGGGCTGGAACCTACGAACTGTGAGATCATGACCTGAGCCGAAGCCGGACGTTTAGCGGACTGAGCCGACCAGGCGCCCCTATTGTCACCCCTAATTTTTAGATAAGAACTTTTTAAATAGGTTTTTTTTTTAAATCGAGGTGAAATGAACTGTGTTAAGTGAACGGTCGGTGGCATCCAGTACCCCACTCTGTCGCATTCCAGAGCACCTCTGTGCCCCCAAAAGGACGCCCCAGGCCCAGGAAGAGGCCGCCATCCCTCCCCCACAGCCTCTGGCCACCGCTCGTCTGCGTTCAGTCTCCGTGGCTCTGCCTGTTCTGGACGTTTCACAGAGACCGAGCCTCGCGCTCCGAGGCCGTGTGTCTGGCTGCTGCCACACGGCCTCGCGGTGTCCAGGTCGGCCCCTGCGGTGGCCGGTGTCAGCGCTCCTCCATCCTTGTCACGGCTGAGGAGTACTTCACGCTGTGCACCTGCTCGGGGACGTTCGGGCCGTGTCCCTCTGTGGCTGCCGTGAACGGTCAGTGGAAGGTGCTGAAGAAGAGAGCAGAGGGCCGGTCTGGGGCCCAGAGTCGAGGCGAATCGGAGCTGGGGTCTGAACTCCTCTTTCTGGGGTCCTCACTGTGCTCTCTCCTGCACCCCGCTGTGCTCCAGACCGACCCCCCCCTGGGGGGCTTGGGGCTTTGACCTGGTGGCTCCTGCCCCCAGCGGACTGGCAAGGACTGGGGCAGGGATGTGCCAGAGCCCTGGGGCCACAGGAGCTCAGGGGATAATTCTGCGGGTGACCTTCCTGCCCCGGGTCGCCAAATTGGCAGGTCCTACGATTCCAAGTTCCCCAGAACCTTTCGGTCTGAAGATTCTCCAACACTAAGCTTCCTAGGTTCTCAGAGACAGAGTCGTAGAGTCGTGAGCAGGATTCGCGTCCCCACCTCACCCTCCCCAAGGCTCACCCCCCCCCCAAGGGTCCGAGCCTGAGCAGCCCCGCAAGGGCCTGGGGCAGCTGCGCACCTGCTGAGGTGAGGTCTGTGGCCCCACCTCCTGCGAACCCGACCCCTCCCTCCTTCCCACCTCTTATCCTGCACTCCTCCCTACACCCCCAGGCTTTCCCTGCTTCCTCCCAGCAGCCCCACTGGGCCACCCCATCCCCACCCAGGTAGGGCCCCTGAACAGCTGGGAAGGGCCTGGAAAGGAGGACCCTGTGGGGAGGAGCCTGGAGGGAAGGCCCCACAGGGAGGGACCCCGGGGATGCCTACTGGGAGGGGCTCAGAGTGGGGAGAGGTGGCAGGGGCTGGGGCTTTCCCGAGGGGTGGGGGTGGGGTCACCCCGGCTTCTTGGTCAGCAGCAGAGAGCCCGTAGGAGGACGTGGGGGGGCCCCTGTGGGTCCCCTCTGGTTCCAGGAAGGCCCCGGGGCGTTGGCTTGCCGGAGGTGTTGTGGCATCCCGCACCCCGCCCTCCCTCCCTCGCTGACCTTGTCCTCTGCGAGCCAACGCCTCTGGGTCAGTCCTCCCGGTAGGTAATGAACTGAGGGGGCGAGGCGGGTGCGGGGCAGCCAGGGAGGGGCCGTGGGGCGCACCAGGGCCATCACTATGGCAACGGGGAGGCTCATCTGCCAGCTGGGCAGCAGCAGGGTGGTGTCCCGGCAGGCAGGCAGCAATGAGATCATTCTTGTCACCTCCCCCTGACATCTTTTGGGACTCAGTCCCACTGCATCTGGGAAAGGGGGCTTGGAAATGGAGCTGCGCGTGTGCCCCTGGGCTCCCCGGGAGGGGAGGGCTCGGCCTGCCCCTGCCCCGTCCAGGGGGCCTGTGCTGCTCCCGCGGGAAGACGGGTTCTGTCTCTGCGCCTCGTGCCCACTGCTCCTGTCCTCCCACCGTGGCCTGGGAGTGGGGAGTCCTCTGTGGGAAAGGACGAGTCCTGAGCCTGGAAATAGCTCAGTGTGGACAGAAATAACCCTGGCCCCAAAAAAGAACATGGAACATTAAATGGGAACATTAGTGTCGGCCTGGCACTTTCCACAGCCATCATCTCACTGGGGAGGCGGGGTTTCGATCCTCATTCTATAGACCAGGGAGCTGAGGGCCGGAGAGAGAAGGGAGCTGCCTGAGGTCCCCCTGCCGTTCGGCCTGGCCCTTGACCCCGGCGCTTGCCGCAGCCTGGCCTGCGCCTCCACACCACGGAGCCGCGACCCCCCCGCGGTGTCTGCTGCGGGAGATGCCCTCACCTGTTTCTCTGAGAGGCAAACTCCTATTCATCCTTCAAAACCCAGCCAAACATGACTGCCTCTGGATAGCCTTCCCCCGCCCTCTCCAGTATGGACGGCTGCCAGCACCTGGCCAGGACAGATTAGGATTGAGGCGGGGGTGTGCCTCCCTCCTGGCTGCATCCTCCAATGTTATGCCAATTCAATGGGCCATTCTCACTAATGTGTGAGCGGTAGTAAGTTCAAGGTCTGCCCCTTTCCCTGTATTTTCATTACAACAACCTGAGAAGTCTGCGGGCTTCTCCAGGAATCCAGGCCCTGGGCAGAGCCAGCTGGAACTGGCCGTGTGCCCGCCGCACTTGGGCCGGTGACCCTCCGCAGCTGAGCGGAGGCGGGGGGCCCACTGTGTGGATGGATGGCGGGCAGCGTCAGCCCGGCTGGTCGGTGAGGGCCTCCTGGACGCTGTCCCCATCTGTGTCCGCTAGACGGGGCCTGTCCCCTCCACCTGACTGCAGAGGCCAGGGGGCACTGAGTAGTTCCCTCCCTGGCACCCGTCTGTCCCCGCTCCTGCCCCCGGGCCCTGGGGCCGAGCCAGCGCTGCGGCTGGGAAGCGCGGAACTGCTTGTCGGGACACCCCGGCCCCCGGCTGTGCAGCCTCCTCCCGCCCGTGCGGCCGGCTCCGCTGCCAGGCTGTGGGGCTCGGGGCGGCTGTCCCACCCTCTCTGGACTCACGAGACCATGAGCGAGGCTCTTGGCCTGACCTGGGGACCACGTGCGGCTCAGGAGGTTCCGCTCCCCTGAATTGCCGGCGGAAGGCTGCCTGCGTGGCAGGGAGGACGCAGTGTCTGGGGAACAGGGACAGGCCCCGGGGCCCCCCGTCCTGTGTCCTGGAGACGGCGCCCTGCCCGCCAGCCTGCGGGGAGGTGGGAGGTGCTGGCTCACCGGCCCCCTTACCTCGCCTCCCTTTGCCAGGGAGGGAGACGCGGGCCTGGACCAGGGACCACCCTGACGGCGTCCAAGGCCGGGGACCAGGGGCTTCCCCACTCCGTGCCAAGCTTCTCTCCAGTCGGTCAGGAAAGCCCCTCCAAGCAGCCCTCCAGGGTTGCCGACTCTGGGGTCATCCCTCTGAAGGTCAGATGGCAGGGGCGAATCTGGAGGGTGGCCCGCCTGGTCCGGCAGGGGGTGGGCACCGCGGCTGCCTCTCGCAGGCCGGCAGCGCCACCTGGTGGCCCCAGGCCCCAGACCGTTTGTCCATCCGACATTCCCAGCTGCTCGGCCGGAGAAGTGGGGCCAGTGTGGGAGGGGCTCACTCAAGACCACGGGCAGAACCCGGGAATCCTGCCCCCAGGCCTGAGTCCGAGATGTACCCGCTTTGCCCTGAGCCTTTCTCTCTGCTCCCTGCCTGCCATTTGTGCCTGTTCCGGGGAGGCTCAGAGATCGGGCCCAACCCGGAGGAAGGAGAATGAGGGGTGTCAGCCGCTGCCCCGAGTGCGGGCGCAGGTGACCCGGGGGGAGAGCCCCTGGGGTTGCACACGGCACAGGGAGGGGACAGGATGCTGCGGACTGAATGTGCGCGCGGGGGCTTCCCGGGCGCGGCCTGCTATCCCTCAGGAGCTCAGGGCAGGCACTCGTCCGCGCAGAGCACCATGGGAGGAAATGCACACACACAGACACAGACACACAGCACACGCGCACACACGACACACACATGCCTACGTCCAAGCACATGACACACGCGTGTACACACACGAGCACACATCTGTGCACACACAGGCACACCCGTGCGTACAGGCATGCACACCCCATGCACACACACACACGCACGTGCACACGAGTGCTCACATATCACACACACACCAACACCCGCACACACACAGCACACACTATGCAAGTACATGCACACACGTAACCTGTACACACACACGTACAAACACAACACAGCACACACAACGCATGTACACAGCACACACGTGCACACACGGCACGTGCACACGTAACACGTCGGTGTTTCATTCTCACAGCTGCACCTAAAGGTGAAGGGAGTCAGTTACCCCCCTTGACAGAAGAGGAAACTGAGGCCCAGAAGTGGCACAGGACTCACTCAAGGCTGGGGAGGCTGGTGCGGCAAAGGGCCGTGGCCTGGGCGGGACGGTTCCCGGGCTCGGACCCAGAGGCGTGTCCTGGGCCGGCAGAGATGACACCTGGTGCTGCGGTCCTGCCTCGTGGCCCTTGGAGAGGACAGACCCCTGGACGTCACCCCCACAGACTGGAGCTTGACCTTTAACCACCGTGACCCCTGGTACCAGCAGGCTGCCTGGACAGGGACACGTAGGGTGGGTGGGGCAGGACGGCCCTCACAGGTCCCAGGGCCCGTCCCTGAAGCAGGTCCCAAAGGCCACTGGTGCAGCGGGGATGGTTGGGGCACACACAGGGTCCGACGCCCTTCACCCGCCCGTGCCCCAGACGTGAGGGTCTGTGGCCCCCTGTGACACGCCTGGGCCATGCGTGTGCCTGGGTCCTGGTAATTCAGTGCAGGGCCGCTGGCTGCCCCTGGCTCACCACCCCCCCCACACTCCCATTCTGTCTGCGACCCCCGTGGGAGCCCACCCTGGCATATGGCCTCCTGGGAAGGCCTTCCAGGCTTGGAGTGTGACTGGGGACCCTGCCTTGTGGCTCCACCTCTCTGCTCAGCACCCTCCCCTCCCCCCAGCGCAGTGGGGGGTCCACCTCTCTGCTCCGCACACCCCTCCCCCCGGCGCAGTGGGGGGGATAGTTTATAAAGTACACACTTCTCCCATTTAAGTCCTTTCTGCTAACCAGACCCCAGGATGTCACCAGCACCAGGCTGGGAAGCCGGCTGTCCCACACTCCGGCTCACACTGAGGAATTCGGGGCCCAGGGAGGTGCAGGGGGGTGGCGCTCTGAGGGACCCCCGCCTGGCGTGGGGCCAGGGCTGAGTCTGGCCTGGGGCACCTGCCGTCTGGGCGGGAGGCTCCTACTCACAGACACGGGAGGGGCTCCGAGGGGCCCGGAGCTGGTGCCCCAGGGGAAGAGCTGGTCCGCCCTGTCCAGCGTGTGGGCTCATGTCCTCGCCCCCTGGGCCTCGGGCTCCTCCCCTGTACCACGGGGGTGAAGTGCCCTGGGCCCCGCCAGCCTGCTGAGGCTCCGGGAGTGGCCTAGCCACTGAATAGGAAGGGAGCCTGGGAGCACGGGGGTGGGGGAGAGGGGCTGCCAGCAGAGGAGAGGGGCCTGACCGGGAGATCTGGGAAGGCTCCAAGGGGGAGGTGGTCACGGAGAAATGGGGGACAGGCGGTGACACAAACAGCAGGGGCACTGAGTCTGGGGACCCGTTTCCCCAGCCCTGCCCCCCTCTTTCCCTCTCCTGTCCACATTCTGGCCAGCTTCCCCCCTCCCTCCTGCCGCAGAGCACCCCCTCCCCTCCACTGACCCCCTGCTCCATGGCTCACAGCTTTCCTGGCTCCTGCCCTGGCCGGGGGTGGAGGTGGCCTGGGCCCTGGGACCAGGCAGGACTGGGTGCAGAAGGCTAGCTCCAGGCCTCAGTCTTCTCCTCCGTGAATTGGGAGCAAAGATCCTGCGCAGGGGTCGGGGTGGGTGCTGCGTCCGGAGGGAGGGAGGGAGTGTGAGAAGGCAGGGGCCCAGGAGTGCAGGGTCTGATGCAGGGCGTAGGGGGCGGGGAACATCCATCACCCTCGGGGCCCTCCACGCCTGTCCCCAGCACCAGAGGCCCCAGGAAGCTGGGGCAGGCACCGCAGCGGCATTTTCGGCTATTAATGGACTTTAATCTAAACAGGCCCTAATATTTACCTCCAGCCGCCTCCGGCCCCAGAGGGTGCCAGACAGCAGAGTGATGAGCCCGTCCAGCCTCGCTTCTTCCCATCCGAGGCTCCCCTGGGCGGAGGGCAGAGACCAGGCAGGAATCCGGTGTCCAGAGCCTCCGTTTCCCCATCTGTACATTGGGGATGACAGTTCCCACCCCCAGGCCTCCGGGCAGGTTCAAAGAACAGTAGAAGTCGGTGGCACTTTGTAAGCCCTTGGGCAGGGCCGCGGTCCCCCTCCCCCTCGGCTGTCTGCCAGCTGCCCCACATCCCCCTCCCCCAGCAGGCGGGTTTGGCACCAGGAAGGGGCGAGGACCCCCCCACAGCTGTGCCACCTGCCCCCTCTGTCCCTGCCCTCCCCAGGGCTCTAGGCCCCCAAACCTGCCCGCAGGACGGGGACACCCCACCCACCCCCCACGCCTGCCCCTGCCCAGGAGCTCGGGCGGCCCCTGGCCCTCTCAGAGCCCACGGCAGCCGCTGAGCTGGGGGCAGGAGGGGAATAAACAGGTTTAATTCAGGAGACGAAGACTTTCTCGTTGAGGAGACTGTTTACATCAGACATAAATACACACGCCGCCTCCTGTCACTTGGGCTTCTTGAAAATCTGGGAAAGGAGGCCGCGGGGAGGGGGTGCAGAGATCTCACACCCGGTCCCTGTGGGAACAAGGACAGTCCGAGTCTGCTTCCAGAGACCCCTGGGCCTCCGTCCTGACAAGGAGGCCAGAGCGGGAGGGAGCCAGACGTCAGGAGGGGGAATCGAGCCTCTGAGGCAGCTGTGGGGGCCCAGACACGGTCCTGCCCCCCAGCCCCCGGTCCTCCGGCTGCAGCGGAGACTGGGGGAAACCGAGGCCCATCTGGGGAGAGTTCTGCACGGGGGGGGGGGGGTGCGGCAGACTGAGCTCTCAGGGGTGAGAGGTCCGGTCCCCATTCTCGCCCCAGCTGCAGGAGACAGGTGGCCACTCTCCCAAGTGTGAGTGCCAGAGGTCTCTGCCTGCGCCCTGCGTGTCCCTGAGAACCCCCGGGGTGGAGGCTGGGATTCCAGGCACGGGGACACGGGGCGGGTCAGGGCACCTTCCTGGATTTGGATCCTGGCACTGCCCTGGAGCCCTTCCAGCCATAAATGGCGGGGAGTAATGAGGGGATAGCTGTGAGGCAGGGCGGGGTCTGGTTTCCCCAAATTCAGCCTGGCTCACCCACCTTAAGAGACCCCTCCTCCTAGAGGAAGGGCTTGTTCCAGAAAAATCGCAACGCCTCCATCCCCAAGCACAGCAGTCGGTTAGTGTCAGTCAGTCACTCTTTAGTATGAATTAGAATGGGACGCAGGGGCTGCTGACCCTGCAGGAAGGAAGCCCCCAGGCGGTGCTGCACTGGGGCAAACACTGACCCTCCCTCCGCCACCACCACCACCGCGTGACGGCCCAGGCACCAGATGCGGGGCCGGGGAGGGGCAGAGCCCCGTCGGAGCTTCTCTGTCTGACAGCCCAGCCTCAGGTCAGCATGGCTCTTGCCATGTGCTTCTTGGCAGAGAGCCGGCTCCCGGGTCCCTCTGTACCTGTCCCTCTGGGTCTGTAATGCGCCACAGCCCTGCTCCCTGCCCGGAGGGGCCTAGGATGTGTAGGGCTGTTTCCCCCGACAGGCTCTGCCCCCACAGCCTTCGATAAAGGACCAGAGGGCTTGGCGGCTCGACAGGAAGCATGTGGAGGCAATCCCGGAGTCCAGCTCAGAGGAGGCCATCAGAGGCTCAAGCCAGAGAAATGCTCCCTCCCCAGGAAAGGTGAGGGGGAAATGATAAGCCAGGGAAGAGCCGCAGATCAGAGCCCTCTGCCCCGTGAGGTCCCCAAGAACAAAGGGCTGAGGTGGGAGCCTCGCCCGGCAGGCCCGGCCTCAGGGGCTGTGTGTCTGTGCTCTTGGTTTTCTCATCCATAGGATGGGGCCATGGGCCTGCTTTCCTCCTGGGGCAGCAGGTGGGGCTTCCGGAAGACTAGCTCGCTCCAGGGAGCAGGTGCAGGGGTGTTGCAGGAGGTGGCACAGGGTTTGGATTCCAGCCCGGCCGCTGTCCCGCTGCCCGGTGCGTAGCATCTCCCCTGCGGGGGTGGGGTGGGGTGGTGCGGCTTCGGGCACCAGCCCAGATGTCACAGTACTTTTGTCATTCATGGGTGTCGCAGACAGGGGGCCTTCTAGACACGGACCTCTTCTGTCTGCTCATGTGATCTTTGTGTCCCCTGACTTTTCCTTCCTGTCCTTGTTCTTTTCTCTGGGGTGGGGAGCGGTGTGGGGAGGAGGGAAGAGAGGGAAGGGACCCTCTCTGCAATTCCTGGAAGCTAAAAAGGTCTTGGTCCCTGTTTCTGAGGAGTCCCTTACAGGATAAGAGTGGCCCCAGAGAGGAGCGGCTCCTGGCCCCGCTCTGAGCCTCCACTGGACGCAGTCTATACCGCAGGGAGGGTAAATGGTCAGCATTCAGATGCCACAGCCCATCTGCAGCCCAGGCAGACATTGCTAATCCACCCCAGCACCGTGCACCGTACCAGGCAGCCATCACCAATCAATCCAGGTGAAGCCGATTCGCACCCCCGTCCCTCAAGCAGAGCGGATGCCTCCGCCGACCTTGCCTGACCTTGCCTGGCCTGCCCAGTCCAGTCCTGGCCGTCGGTCCCCTGGCAGAGCCCTGCCGACTAAGCCTCCGGCCCGTTAGGCAGGTCCTGGGTGAAGGCGCCGGGGCCGACGCCGGGGACGTGATTGTGGCCGGAGCCCCGGGAGCCCCGGTGCGTGCTGACCATGTTGCTGCCGAGCGGCTGGCGCTCTGCCCCGCGCCGGCCCAGGAGGCCTCGGACGGTGGCCTGGAAGCCGCTGGTGACGAAGCAGTAGACGATGGGGTCCATGCAGCTGTTGAGGCTGCTGAGGGTCACGGCCACGTGGTAGGCCACGAGGCTGGCGTGGCCCGGCGCGTCGGGCCACAGCGCCACGGCCACCTGGCGGGCGTGGAAGGGCGTGAAGCAGACGAGGAAGATGACGAGCACGGTGAGCAGCAGCTGCACGGCGCGCACGCGGCGCTGGCGGCCCTGGCGCAGGAGGCCCGGCCGGCACAGCGCGCACACGATGCGGCCCGTGAACACGCTGATGACCAGCAGCGGCAGCAGGAACTCCAGGACGGTGAGCGCGAAGACGCGGCAGCAGGGCCGGCCGCCCGCCGCCGCGCCCAGCACCGACAGCGTCACGGCGCCCGCCGCCAGCCACACGAGGGCGCACACGGCCCTGGCGCAGGCGGGCTGGCGGCAGCGGCGGGCGCCCCCGGGCTGCACGATGGCCAGGTAGCGGTCCACGCAGATGCAGGTGAGGAAGAGGATGGAGCAGTGCATGTTGAGGAAGTAGCCGAAGACGTGCGGGAAGGCGCACCGCAGGCAGCCGCGCGCGCCGTAGAAGACGGCAAAGCGCGTGGGCAGGGACAGCCCCACCAGCAGGTCGGTCACCACCAGGTTGATGGTGTAGATGACGGAGGGCGTCTTGGCCTGGGTGCGGCAGCAGAAGACGTACAGCGCCAGGCCGTTGAGCACCAGCCCCGCCAGGAAGATGGCGCCGTGCACGGCCATCAGCGTCAGCCACAGGCCCGGGAAGGCGGCGTGCAGCTCCTCGTCCAGCAGGGCGAACAGGTGGAACAGGGGCCTCTCCGGCGCGCTGACGTTGGCCACCGCCACCGTGGCGTTGGGGGCCGCCAGGGCCCAGGACCCCGGGGGGGACGCAGAGGGCATGGTGGCGGCCGGCGCGCGCCCTGGGCCTGGAAGGAAGCAGGTGGGTGGGTGACCTTTGGGCAATGGGGGCCCCGCCTGGAGGCTGGTCCCGCTTGGCTCGCCCGCCCACCCGCCCACCGGGGTCCCCGGCACTCCTGTCTTTGTGCCCTTTTCTGGCCGGGCCCTCAGATGCCTGCCTCCTCCACTCCGTGTGGCCCAGGCACCTGCCAGCATGGGGCTTTGGCAGAATGTCAATGTCCTGAGCCTCCTTCTCATGAGGCTGGAAGTAAACCCCCTGCTGTGCAGCCTCAGGAAAGTCACTTAACCTCTCTGTGCCTCACACACTAACCTGTAAGGCTGGGGCTGTGGAGCTCAGGAGGATCACCTGAGCACAGCAGCGCCCAGCGCACCGTTTGTGCTAGAAAACCGACAGTGTTTGCTGCCGCCCGTTAAGCCTGCTCAACAGGGCCCGGCCCGTGACGGCCCCGCCTGTGCCCCCCCCCGCACCCGCGTCACAGCCCTGTCCTCCGGCCGCCCATCTGTTCTCACCTCCTCCAAGGCTAGTAGCGGGGCCAGCACCCGGGGCTGGGGTCCTCATACGGAACCTCACCAGGGGCCCGCCCCCAGACTCCTAAGTTCCCTCCCAGCCCTGACACGTGAGCACCCTTGTCCCCGAGGCTGGGAGGCTGGCGCGGGGCAGCTCGCCGGGGCCTGAGCCCGGAGCCAGGTCCCCCGCAGCCGCTGGGCTGGCGGGTGTTAGTTAAATAAACGCGGCGCTCCCTGCGGCCGTGAGGGGCCGCCCACTCTGTTTATGTTCCGTGGGGCTGTGTTTAACTTGTGAGATTTATCTCTATTTATACACGAAGGGTTAACAGGCCCCCCGCCCCCATCCCAGGCTGGGCTGATGCTCCAAATAAGGACATTTCTGGCTTTTTCAGGAGAAAGGAGAGGGCTTTGGGGAGAAGCAGGCAGGAAGGGCGGGGACCTGGGACACCCCCGGGCTGGCGCACAGTCTGCCCTCCCCACCTGAGAGGGGAGGGAAGACACCCCCCCTCCTGGTGGCTGATGGAAGCGGGGCATCTGCTGGGGGCAGGCCGGACGCTGCCCACGGCCTCTGGGTGCCTGCCTGGCCTTGGGCGACAGGCTGACTGCGGCAGCTTCAAGCCTGTGGATGGGGGGGGCGGGGGGTACTGAGTCTGCCTGTGGGGGCGGGGCAGGCACCGTAGAGGAGGTTACCCAGCTGGGCCTCTGCCTCTGGGACCCCCACCCTGGGCATCTGCTGACCCCCAGGGCTGCCGGGAGGAGTGGCGCTGCCCAGGCGCATGGCCACACCTGCCACACGCACAGACACACATGCGCGCGCACACACACACACACACACAGGGTCCTTCCGGGCTGGGCTGCCCTCTGTGTGGTGCCCCCGGGCCCTAACACGCAGGGTCGATGGATGTGTTTGCTGGAGGATAACTCAGGCGGACGGGGAGCACAGAGCACGAGGGACATCTGGGGCAGGGAGAGGCCTTCTGGGGACATGAGGGGGAGCGAGGGCAGGGCATGGGGTCAGGGCACGGGCCTGGGAGCCCGGAGCCTCAGGACGGTGGGGGCCCCGGAACTCCCCAGCAAAGAGAAGGACGCCTCCCAGCGTGTCTTCTACTGAAAACGGGGCCTCGGCAAAACCGCTGCCGCGCCGGGAGCCGGCCCCAGGGACACCCGGCGCACAGTGTTTTGGATTCCCTTCCACATGCCTTTTGGATTTCCGGCGTGTCTGCACTAGGTTCGAGTCAGTGTCCCAGGCAGAGACAAATAACAAACATTACAGAACGTCTCCTCTGGGAGATGGGCCCCGGATGACGCCTCCAGGGTCCTGCCCTTCCAGGAAGCCCCCAGGCCCGGCCTCGCGTGCCGGAGGGTCCAGGCCGGGGCGGCGGGCCGGCACCTCTGTGGCAGGGGGGCCGACAGGTGGAGACATGTCTGCAAAGCACGCCGGGATCCCCAGCTCCAAGAGTCTGAACCCTGATCCCAAACAAAACCGAGCCCGATGTCAGCCACACACGGAGCCCAACGTCTGGTTGCAGGCTGAGCCACGATCCCGGGACGCGGTGAGCCCTGACCCAGACCCCTCTGAGCTCTGTTCCTGGTCGCACACCAAACCTTGATTCCAATGACGGTTACCCTGGATCCCATTACACCCTGAGCCCTGCCCCTGGCCTTGGGCACATGCTGAGCCCTGCCCCTGGCCGCAGCGGAGCCCTGGCCTTGGGCACATGCTGAGCCCCGGCTCCTGGTCACTAGGTCCTTACTCAGCACATGGTCACATTCTTTTTAATGAAAAAGAGAGAGCGCGCGCGCACAAGCAAGGAAGAGGGAGAGAGAGGGAATCCTAAGCAGGCTCTCCCCTTAGTGTGGAGCCTGACACAGGGCTCGATCCCAAGCCCTGGAATCATGAGCCAAAATCAAGAATTGGACACTCAACCAAAGGAGACTCCTAAGCACCCCCCCCCCCAGTCACACTCTGAGTCCTGACCCTGGCCACACTCTGAGCCCTCATCCCTGACTTTCCACACCCACAACTTCTGCTCCTTTCCTGAATGTGAGCCTGGCCGTCTTTGTCCATATTATCAGCACCCCCCATTCCCCGCTCCCCCGCTCCCAGGGCCCCCCACTCCCTGCCACACCTCCCTCAGTGACCATGAACTGACAGAGATGTTGAATGACTCCTCTCTCGGGCATCCACTCATTTTGCTTTAACAAGGAGGAGCTCACATTGGGGGTCTCCAGCCCCCGGGCCCTGCCCCCTGCGGAGGTGGGCCTTCAGGGCAGGGCTGGGGTGAGGGCGGATGGCCTCCTGAACCCACCCGTCTCTGGGGCAGGGAGGGAGCTGGGCTGGGGGATTCCAGGCTGAGCCTCCGGAAGGACCTGTGTTCTCTGGGCCTCAGTTTCCCCAGTGGTCTTCAGGCCTCACTCCTGCTACTCCTGGAGACGGCGCTGGGCTGGCTGTCCCCAGGTCTGCTCTGGTCAGGTGCACAACCCTCAGCCGAGTGCCCCGCACACCCTGCACACTTGAAGCACCCCTGCTCCCTCTGGCCTCCCCGCCACGCCCCTGCCTGCTGGCCAGGGCTGGGCCTGACAGCCTTGGTGGAAGATGGGATTCCCGCGGTGGAGGAGCGGAGGTGCTGGGGAGCACTGCGCTGCTGGCGGCTGGCAGAGGCGCCTCCCCTCACCACGGCCGCCCGGGTTTGTGCGGAACCTCTCTAGGCCTCGGTTTCCCTGCCTGCACCCCCCTGGGACAGCAGGGGCTCCCTCCCTGCCTTGGCCTCCCACATTCACACTGCAGGAAACGGAAGCTCTGGGAGGGCGAGGGGCGGGACCCGAACCCAGGTCTGCCTCAGGCGAGCTTATGACTGGACCCTTGGCCCTGAGAGGGGCCGGGGGCACCCAGGCGAACGGCTCTTGGCCAGCAGGTGCCCGCACCCACTCCCCACGTGCCTCGCTCTCTGCCTGATCTCTAAATATAGCCTGGAATGAGGGGAAAGGAGAGAAGGTTCTGGAGGCTCCTCCGTGGGGACAGCCTGGCCTCGAGCAGGGAGCACAGACCTGGCCTTCAGACGTGAGTGCGAGCGAGCCCGGAGTCCCAGAGACCAGGGGGCTGGGTGGGGGTGCTGTTCCAGTCTGGCTCTGTCACTACCCGCCCCCAGGACCTTGGCACTGTCAGTGAGCCTTGCTTTCTTCATCTGCTAAATGGGGTCGCTAGTGACTTCCACAGCCTGATGGGGGAGGCAGGGCTGTCATGGGAGCCAGTCTGATGGGCGTGGCACAGCCCTGTCCCCTCCGCCTTCCTGGCAGGTGTCCTGGGCCTGGCCGAGGGGGGGCAGACCTCCTTGCCAGGGCCAGCTGGCTGGAGCCCAGCGGGCAGCGCCTGGCACAGGGCAGGGGCCTAGACCCTGCCTATACTCAAGTACTTCTCCCCGCAGACCAGAGACGCAGGCCGCCCCTCCAGGGGCTCAGGGGCAGGGTGGGGGGACGGAGCCTGCTCCCTCAGAGAACAGACCTCAGTTTCTCCATCTGTGAGATGGGCAGAGTTAGAGCTCCCCCCGAGCAGCAGTGACTCACTGACCGTGGCCGGGGCGGGGTCCTGGAAGGGCCCTGCAGGTTCGGGCGGGTGGGGGATGGGACACACAGCAGGATGGGCACAGGTGAAAGACAGGAAGAGGGGGGCCCTTTGGAGAGGGCAGCGGGCTCTCTGCAGCCCCCAGCCCCGCCCGCAAGTCCTGTCCATGGGCGGGACTGAACAGCGGGTGTGCGGGAGGGGGACCCGGGGCCTTGCTCTCCCGTGCTGGCTCCTAGCTCTGCGGCGGGGTGGGCAGCCCTCTGGGCCCGAATCTTCTCCTTTCCCTCTTTCTGCGCCGGCCTGTCTTAGAGAAAGTGAGGCTCTCAGAAGGAAGGGCCAGGAGTCCCTCCATCCTGCCTGGGCCCTCCTAGGCCTTGCAGACCTCAGTCTTGCTGTCTGAACAAGGGGCACCTCCAGCTCTAAAGTGCATGTCTGCACCTTCTGGAAGGTCTTTGCCATCGGCAGCACTTGCCTCTCTCTGGACTGTTCTAGAGGGTTCTTCCAGGGATCAGGGTAAAGAGGCGTGAGGGGGCATCCTGGGGGCCAGGGGCTGGAGGCAAGGCCCAGTGCCTCCCCTCCCAGACCTGCGGGCAGGACGGCTCAGTGTCCTTCCACCATTTGCGGGATAAAGTCCCTTAGCGGTTCGGTCCTGCTGTGTTCCCTAGCCTTGCTCTTGGGGGGCCTAGGCTCCAACACTGAGCCCCAGCTGCCCCCAGTGCTGAGCTGTGGCGGCGGGGGGGGGGCAGGACGGAGTGGGCCGACCCTGGACCGCAGGCTTTCCCACAAAGGTGCTTCCATGGGGTCTAGGGCCTCCTACAAGCCACCTGGGATCCCTGCCCCTCCACCTAGCAGCCTTGGAGGCCCAGGCCTCCCGCTTTCCAGGTGAGGAAACTGAGGACTGGGGTGGGGGGAGCCCCATACTGAGCAGGGACAGGGTCCAACTTAGACCCAGGCCTGACCTCAGCCCCCCCACTCACCCCTGGTCTCACTGTGGATCTCAGACCTGCGGGGTGTCTGGGTGGGGCAGGCGGCCCCCCCAGCTGAGTGCAGGCATGGTGATGGGGTGGCCCTGGAATGTGGAATCAGGGAAGGCTTCCTGGAGGAGCCGGTGCAGTCAGCAGGTGTGGAAGTCTGGGCGAGAATCCCGGGAGGCTGAGGCCAAGAGCCACCCTCACAGGGCCCGGAACCCTGTGCAAGGTGCTCAGACTGGACCCGGTTCCCCGGGAGGCGGGCTTCTGGCCAGAGGTGACCTCGCAGGCCTGCCTCCCAGGCTTCTGCACCACTAACTGCCCCATCGAGCCTTGGAGGAGGGCTCTGGCCCAGAGCACCTGCTGCAGGGGTAGGGGAGCGCGGGGGTGCGGGTGAGAGCTGGGGCTCCTCCCCGCCCCTCCAGGTGGGGAGACCTGGAGCCCTGCCCGTCACAGGCCTTCCGGAACTTAGCCGAGACCCTCCAAGGGAGGCATGTGGGTAAAGGGTGATGCTTTTGGTAGTGGCTCTTCCTGGAAGGGACCTGAGGCCCCAGGCAGGCCCGGGGGGAGCCCCTCACAAGTCTGGAGGCACCCGACGGTTGACTGACTGTCGGATACACTCCATGCACCCTCCAGACTGTTCCTCCCCACCCAGCATTACTCCTCTCAGGCCCCCCCTGCACCGGAAACCTCCCCAGCGGGAGTGTCTGGAGGGCCGGGTTGGTGGGGGGGGGTGGGGCCCAGATCCAGCCTGTGCCTCTGGCGCCGGGACAGCCCCGCGCCCAGCCACATCCATCTTTCTCCTGGGCAGAGTGAGCCCTCAGTGACCAGTGCCAAGCTCTGCAGCGTGAGGCCCAGCCCTCACCCCGGCATTCAGTGCCCTCCCACCTGGCCAGGGCCCTCGAAACCCACTCGGTGCTCTGGGCGCCAGCCTGGAATTGATTCCCAAACCCCTTCCTCATCCTCCTAGCCAGGGAGGCTTGACACCTCCTCCAGGAAGCCCACCCAGACTTCCTATTGGGCTGGGGGCTGTCCCTGTCATTCCACGCTGCCCCTGGTGCTCACCAACAGGGTTTAGCTTGAGTTTGGCGGCCTGGGTCCCTCCCCTGTGATGCTGGCTGTGGTATTTGCTTAGTGAATGATCGGATGAGCCCGCAGAGGCCCCGGCATGGACGGCGCAGAACAGCAGTGCCGGAGGCTCCTGGTGTCCCCACCAGCGTCATCCCCGCTGCTCAGAGCCGCTCAGAGCCTCTGCGGAGCTCTCTGACCCTGGGAGTCTTCCTGGGAGGGCCTGCACCTCGCTCCCCTGGGCATCTGACCCTGTCCTCTCCTCTCCACTCAGGCTTGCGGCCCCACCAGGTGACAGGAGGCTGCGTCCCGCCGCTTCTACTCAGCCGGCTGGGTGTCTGCTGCGGGCCTCACAATGGGAGGCTCCGGGCGCTGCACCTGCCCCCCCCCACCCCCCCGCCCTCATGGGCAGGTGTGGGCGTGTCCTAACCTCCTGGCTCCTCTCCAAACGGCCCCCCATCCCCGTGTTCCCCTGTAGCAGTCCAGCCGCCCTGCAGACACCAGTCCTGCCACACAGGGGCCCGGGGTGGGTGGGGGCGCCTGGCCTCAGCCCTGGGCCATCAGGTGGCTGCCTGGAGTTTCAGTCTGGTCTGCAACAGGGGCCAGGGGAGGGGAGGGGAGGGGAGGGGGGCGCAGGCATGGAGGACAGGCCCAGTCTGACCCCGGCCAAGGTGCGAAGGGCATCTGCTGTGGGCCAGGCACCTGCGGGGTGCTTGAGATCCACACAGTGGTGTTCAGATGAGGAAGGGGAAGCCCAGAGAGGTAGGCAACAGGCCCTAGGTCACACAGCATAGTTCTGGCCCAGGCAGGGGCAGGACCAGGGTGGAGGGCCGGCCTCTCTGGACCTGGGGTTTGTGCACAAGGGTGTCGTGGCGGTGGAGAGTCCCTGGACACGCCCAGGCTGACGGAGGGTGACCCTCCTGGCCTTCCAAGGCCACGGAGCCATTACTGGGTGACTGTCTGCCTGTTTATTTTTACGAGTATTCTTGGTTTCATGGCGCCTGCTTTAGAACACCACCTGCTGGTTTTGGCTGGTCTGAACCTCTCTGCTCACTCCACCCAGGGACTGCTGGGCCCCTCCTACGGTCCCCAAGAGGGGCCAGACAGGCCCTGGGTCACCCAGCAGTCCTAGGTGGGGCCAGCCAGAACCTACGCCCCCATCCTGGCCCGCCTCCCTCCTCTCAGCTCAGGGAGGGGCGTCATGGAGGGTGTGGGTCAAGAGGGGCACCTGGGCTCCATCCTGCTCCTCGTCCCAGGGCCCTTGGCTCCGGGGAAATTCAGGCTTCTCTGGGCGGGGCAGCTTCAGGCTTGGCTGCACTCGGAAGCCCTATAGATGCTCAGGACACCTGACTGCCCGCCCCCACCCCATACCTCGACGGGGCAGCCGGGACCAGACGGCCTGTGGGTCCCCAGGAGGGTGCTCTGGGCCCTGGCACGCGCCTGGCATGCCCTCTCTGCCCTTGTCGCCTGCTGGAGGCCAGTGGTCTCCAGCAGACGTGGTCCCCCCTCGGCCCTGGGACACCCCTCTGCGGAGGGGGAGCTGTCGTCCCACAGTGCGTGCGTTGTCCCTGACTCGACCCTTCCTAGGTCCCCACGGACTCCTCCCAGCTGCCCCCAGTCCGTGTTCCTGGCCCCGGTTTGCCTGTGAGGACACTGAGGCACAGGATGATGACGTGGTGACTCTGGGTCCCCGGGCGTCACTCTGTCCTTTGAACTTGGCCCCATGGACAGAGGGACAGAGGCCCTGCTGGCTCCAGGCCACGCAGCCCAGTGTTACGGTCAGAGAAGTGGTTGGGACCCCCTGCTTTGGAGGCATCATACCTGACCTTGAACCTGCCGCCCATCCCCCCTTCGCAGAGGCCTCAGAGGGTCTGGCTCCACCTTACAGAGCTCACGGGGTGGGGGGGGCAGGTGAGGCTCTGGGGGAACATGAGTTCCAGGCAGGAGGAGCCGAGCAAAGGCCCTGTGGTGGAGCTTCTGGGTTCAGGACTCTGGAGAGGCCTGCGGGCCGGCCTGGGTGAGGGGTGGCATAGCTCTGGCTGGCCTTGCTGTGGGGCAGCTCCCAGGGTCTGCTGACTCCAGTGCACCTCCTCAGGGAGGCCCTCCCAGATCACCCAGCTGCCTGCTCTGCCTTCTCTTTTCACCATGCTTGGTCTGTCTTTCTTTCCTTCTTTCTTTCTTTCTGTTGCTGGCACCTTTGGGGTGATTTGTTTTTCCTGCTTCTTGTCTTTCCCTCCTGGACTGGCAGACTCGCGAGTGCAGGGCCCGGGCCAGCCCTTCAGGGCTGTGGCTGAATGACCAAACGCATGATTTTTAAAGAGATCGCTCTGGCCCCTTTGAGCCTTAGTTTCCTGGTCTGCGAAGTGGGCATGTTGAGCCCCGCCCCCTCGCATCAGGTGCCCCAGGACAAAGTGAGGCCAGCGTACGCCTGTGTGCAGGTGCTCAGGGGACCCCAGTCCCCCTCCGCATACACCCTCTAGAAGCAGGGGCCTTTGCTTTTGCCAAGGCTCAGAGAGGGGCAGTGACGTGCCCCTGGCCACACAGCGGGGCAGCCCCTGAGGGGACGAGGCGGCACCCTAGGTGACCCCCTGTCTGGGAGGCCGGCAGGCAGGTCTAGCTGCAGCCTGCAGAGGGCTGTGAGCCGCCACCATGCCCCTTCTGTCCCTTCCACCCCCCGTCCTGCCTGAGACTGCACAGCTGCTCCTTGGCTGTCCCGCCCGGCACCCTGGCCTCAGGCCAGTTCCCACCCTGTCCGCCCCCCTCGGGACCCTGTTTCTGCTGCCCTTCTCACAGGGCAGTGACCGCCAGCCAGAGCCGGGTGGGGGCAGTGCCAGCTCGAAGCTCACGCTGGGGGCTGGGTGGGCCGGCCGCCCTGGGCCTCAGTTTCCCCATCCCCCAGAATTGTGGGGGAAGGGCCAGGGCAGGAGCCCAGGGTCTGAGCCGTGGGTGGGCGCAGCCGGGAGTCTGTCTGCATGAGCCCCTCCACCCACAGTCCTGCCCCAGCCTGGGGGACAGGGGTGGCCACGGTCTCAAAGCTGCTCAAGCAGCCAGTGTCCTCCCTAGCCTGGCCTCTGCCTTGACAGCTGGGAAAATGGAGACACAGCTCTGGGCACCCCGCAGACGATCAGTGAGTGTGCTGAACGAACGAATGAATGAAATCCAGGGAAGGGGGAGCCAGCGCACAGGTGGGGCCCTGGGGTCAGGAGGCGTGCTCCCACAAGCCTCTGGGAGCCCTTCCTCCCCGCCTCTTCACCCAGCCTGTCCAGCTGTGACCACCTGCCCCCTCCCCTTCTCGGTCTCAGTTTCCCCATCTGTACAATGGCTCCCTACAGGGTAGGACCTCAAAGCCCCTTTCAGGCTCTGAACTCTCCCCTGCCCAGGTCTGGGGGCAGTTTGTCAACCCCTCACCCCCTCCGCTGCCTGCTGGGCGGGCGGTGAGGACACTCAAGCCTGGGGAGGCCGGGGACAGCCCTTGGGGGACTCACCGCACCTTCGCCTATGCTGGCGGCTGGAGGCAGGGCCAGCACAGCTTAAGCCTGGACGACCTCCCTCCGGGGCGGCTCTGAGGGCCACTGGGTCCAGCGGCCGACCGCCTTCCTGGGGCCTGACGTCAGGCCAGCGCTGGGGCTCCTTTTGGGCAAAGGCGGAGGGGTGGGGACGGGGTGGGGGCGGGGCGGGCTCCTTCCCCCGCCCGGCCGGCCCCCTGGCGGAGCCGGCTCCAGGGCCCTGGGGGAGGGAGCCTAGAGCCAGAGGACTTTGCAGCTCAACCCTGGCCAGACAGAGGAGGAAACTGAGGCAAGGGGCGGGGCCAAATTCCTCCCCCACCCCCCACCCCCCACCCCTGTAAGGGGAGGGGTGGAGTGGAGAGGGAGGGTGGTGCCATCTGGCTTGGTCCCCCCAGCACCTGGTCTGGGGAGGCTGCAGGGCCTGGGAGGGCGAGGCTGGCACTGCGGGAGGCGGGGGCATCAGGCCACAGATGCAGGTTCTGGTCTGGGAGCCGCAGGCTCCTGCCATCTCTGCCCGGGTGGCTCTCTGGTTTTCCCAAGTGCCATCTGGGTTTTCTGTCTTGCATGTTCTGAGCCTGGGTGTGCCTGTGTGTGCCCGTGACCTAGAGCCTGCACGCTGGGTATCTGGCCTCCCCGTCCCGGCCCCTTCCTGCGTGTCCCCGGGGCAGATGTGGCCTGGCAGGGGCACACCAGTGCCTGAGTGTGTTTGTGGGGTCAGCGGCAGCCCGGGGCCCATTCGTGACTTAGTGTCACCTCTGTGGGGACACGTGGGGTCGGGTGTGTGGGAAAGACCCGGCTGTGACGCGGGCCAGCGGGATGGGGCAGTGGGTCATAAGTCTCAGCCGCTGGGCCTGACCTGGGAGTGGCCAGTGGCTGGGACGTCCCTCCCCAGACAGACGCCCGACCGGGGTGGTAGCTTGGGGGCCAGCCGGAGCCTGCCCGGGTCGGGTCTGAGGGCGGCTGTGGGTGGGACCGGGGCGGGCTCAGGGTCAGGTCTCTGCCCTCTCCTCTGCCAGAATGGCCCCTCTGTGGTCCCGTCCGGGCTGGGCTGCTCCTTGCTCACGCAGCGCCCTCCACCGGCACCTTCTGGGCTGGCCCACGCGGGGCACAGGGATGCTGCCTGAGAAATGGCCCCCGAGGTCTCAGGCTGCTCAGGGACCCTTGCAACCAGCAGCCAGTGGGGAGGGGTGTGGCCAGGAGGGGCAGCACAGGAGGCAGGGAAGAGGCGAGGGGAGGCCATGTGGGTAGGGGAAACTGTGTCAGGCTCTCCAGGAGTGGGGGGTGGGGATAAGCCTGGAGTGAACCGAGCCCCTCCACCCTGGGTCTTAGTTGCCCTGTGGGAATCAGAGTGGAACTTGACCCTGAGGG
>PISW01014239.1:0-22089 GCA_004023785.1 Mungos mungo
CCGCCCGCCGCCCCCTCCCGCGCCTTCGGAAAAGTTGCGAGCGACGCCCCAAACTCCGGCCCCCCGCCCCGCGCCGCGCGCGCCCCGGGCGCCCCCCCCCCCCGCCGGGCCCCGGCGCCATGACGCGGGGAGCGCAGCGGGGCCCCGGCGGCGGCGCGGAGGCGGCCGGGCGCGGGGTGGGCGGCGGCGCGGGGCGCACGTGCGCCGGCGGGGGGCCGCGCCGGGCCGGGGGCCGCTTACCTGTTGGAGGTAGAGGAAGGCGGGCGGGCAGGGCACGGAGTGCGGGAGCATGCTGCCGGAGTTGGACAGCAGGAGGCAGCCCGAGTTCGCCATGGAGCACAGCATGGGGCGGCGGGGGGCGCCCGGCGGCCGGAGGCGGCTCTGCGCCCGCTGCGCGGCTCGCACCCTCCGCGCGGCCCTCGGTGCGCGCGCGCCCAGCCTCCCGGGCGCCCTCTCGCTCTCCTCCTCCTCCTCTTCCTCCTCGGCCCTCCCCTCCCCCGCGCGGCGCTCCTCAAGAGGGAGGCATGGACGGCGAGCGGCGCTCCCCCTGCCCGGGCGGGGGTGCTGGGGAGAGCGCGCGCGAGAACACGGCCCGGTCGGCTGTGCGCGCGAGAGAAGGGGTGAGGGCAGCGGGGGAGCGGGCGCCCGTCACTTTGGAGCCACCGGAGCCCTGTCTGCAAAGAGTGGCGCGTGTGCGTGTGAGTGCGCGCGTGTGCGCGCGTGTGTAGCGGCGGGAGGGGGAGCCCCTGGCGTACTCCAACATCAAACAGAGCCCCGCGCCGAGGGGAGAGGATCCGGAACGACGGCGCGACAGCCGATCCCACACTTAACCCCTCGCCCGCCGGCGCCCCCCCTCCCCCCGGGCCCCTCGGCGCATCCGGCGGCTGCGCACGCTACCCACCCCCCCAAGCCCGGGGTCGGGGTCTGGAATCCCGCTCGGCCCCGGCTAGGTCTGCCCGCTCTGCGGCCCGACCGGAAGGCGCTTCGTCCTGCTCGGCGGCGTTCCGAGAGGCGCCACTCACAAGGGAGGCCGGCTCCGTGGCGGGGATGTCGCTGATGTAATGAGGGCATCTACGCAGAGGCTTCCGAGCCGGGGACGCTTCTCGGCTGCCCAGAGCTCAGAAACCCGGCTGGAGCCCCGGGGGCTTCTCCCACCCTCCCCTTGGCCCCCAGACCCCACTGACGCGTAGGCCTGCCACAGGCACATGGTCTTGGGGATATTTAAGGGGGGGCCGAGGGGGGACAAGGCGCACTGCCCACAACGCATCCTCCCCTCCCCATTCCCAGACACCTGGACCTGGTGTGCGCACACAATGCAGCAAGACAGCACAAGTGCCCACCCCTGAGCCCAGTCCCTGCTTGGCACGGGTCCTGGTCCCCTAGAGCATCCTGTCGCAGGTGTGTGCGTGTGTGTACGTAAATCTGCAGCTTCACCAGCCACACACACCCCCACGGGCCCACCACGCATCCGCACTGGACAGATGCCCCTGGCCAGGCTCGGTTAACCAGGACAAGCCACAGGTGAGCCTGGCCGGGAGGGACGCTCTGCTGCTGCCACCGTCCGAGGGCGAGGCAGCAGGGAGACATACCTGGCTGACGTCTTGCCCCACTTACGCTCCTCCGGGCAAGGGTAGAACCCCAAATGCCCAGTGCCGGTTCCGGGCCGCCATCCTACCTAGAGGCCCCTGTGACTCCCTTCCTCTCACTTCTGAGAGGGAGCCCCTACTCTGGAGGGGGGGGGCCAGGACCACCTTGTGATGGGGAGACCGCCGGCCTGAGACTCAAACCGAGGCCCGTCGCCATGCTCCGTGACTTTAGGAAAGCCGCTTGTCCTCTGGGCGGCCATGTCCGCACCTGCCCCGGGAGGTCGGGCGGACGATGTCTGAGGAGGTGTCTTACCGCGCTCACCGCGGACGTGTGCGTGAGGGCCACTGAGGAGGAAGCGGGGAGGAGGGGAGAGGCGGGGGGAGGATGGGCCGCTCCAGGTGCCAGCTGGGAGCAGGCTTGGCTTGAACAAGGCAGGCAGGCGGTGCCCCTTGGACACCCCTCTGTCAGACGCCTCGAGCCTCTCAAAGCGGCCTGCACAGCCCCTTCCTTGAAAGGAAAGGGGGTGCGAGGTCGGAAAGGGAGGCAGAGAGCAGAAGGGACGGGGTCAAAGAGGAGACTCCGAGGGGGAGGGGGCCCCTGCCAGGCAGTCGCGCTTGCCTGACCCTTTTCCCGAGTGCCACTCGCGGGTCCTCCCCGGGTGGGGTGACAGGCTTGGCTATGACTTACGGAGGGCCCCCTGCCTTTGGGCTGGATGGGTATTAACTCGCCTCCAAGAAGAGGCACCCCTACAGCCCGAGACAGTGCTGCGGGGCGGAGGGGCCCTGCGGGTCTCTCGCCTCCCAAGTCCGGCTGTTCTGCCCTCCCGTTTCAGGAGCCTTCCCTCCCGAGCGGCTCGTCCCTGGAGGACCTCCGGGAGTCTGGGGCATCCGTGTGGCGCTCGCCCCCGGCCCCGGGCTCTCAGCCCGCTCTCCGTGGGAATCACTCTCTCGTTCATTTGCTTCTGTTACATCTACCAAGATGGAGGCTTTCTCCCTCCCCAGGAGAGGATGTGTGTCCTAATCATTGCCCAGCACGTAGGAGACACCGTTTGAGGGGCCTCTTCTGCTTCTTATTGAGAACCCACTACGTGCAGACAGACACTGCACCAGGTGCCGGAGCGCCACAAACAAAATTCTCTGCCCGGGAGTGAGTGCACTGTCCAGTGGGGAAAGCAAGCCAAGATGGCAGCTGATTGGGCTCCAGACCTATGACGGCCCAGGACAGTGAGAGCTCAGGGCTGGGGTGAGCATAGATTCGGGGCTGGGCCAGGGAAGTTTCCCTGGAGGGACCCCTACGCTCAGTCACCGGCCCCAGGAACGGTTTCCGGCACTCTTGCACCTGGTGGTCTGCGGGGCCCTGCAGCCCGGCCACCTGGCTCCGAGCCTCACCTCCAGAGCGTCAGGCCCGGGGAGCACGTCTAGACACCTGCCTCCCTCAGTCAGCTAATCGCACCCGGGCCCCGGAGAGACCGAGAACAGCAAAACAGAATTTAAGAAACCTCCAGAAGAAGGACTGGGACAATGTGCATGTCTGGCTTAGTCCTCGGGACGGGGGGCCGTGTGCCCTTCGCCTCTTGAGCTGTGCCGCGGGCTCATGGCTTCCGCTTCGAGCCAGTTACTAACTGACAGACGGAGGGGGCCTCTGTGCGCCGGGTTGTCTTTGGTGGGGGGTCAGGACGCCGACTACTTAAACACTGGCGCCCATCTGGTCTCCCCCTCAAGAGCTGAGTGTCGGGAGCGCAGGAATTTGCTGGCTGGGTCACAGCGTCGCCCCAGTGCCCCAAGAGCAGCTGGCAGGGGTGGCTGTGGTTGTCCCCGTCACCCCCACCCCAGGGCTGACCCTGGTGCTGCGGTGGCCACGGTGGCCAGAGGGGCCTGGAAACACAGGCCCTGAGAAGCCTGGGCCAGGCTGTGACAAGAAACCAGTGGCCCTTGGGTCGACGGGACCATCTTCGCTCCACAGGCCGGAGGAGGAAGGAGGAGGGGGCCTGTGCGCTCCAGCGGTGCTCCTGGGAGCACCCCAGTGTCCCAGGACACATCTACAGTGACTCTGAGTCTGTGCCCTCCCGACGGTCAGGAACCCTGCCCTCCTCCGGGGCCTCGACAGTGAGGCACCACACTGTCCGGGTCCCCTGAGTCCTCCCAGCCCTCCAGAGCCCCCGGTGCCTCCCGAGCGGTGGGTGGGCGAGGCCCGGGGCCCCGGGCTCCGCTACCCCCGCTTCTGGGGTGAAGGGAGGCTGAGCGTCAGGAGAGGCTGTCAATCCAGTGCTAATATTCACGACTTAAAAAAAGAGCCAAGGAAAAAAATATCCCATTCGCCCTGAATCTGAGAAAGCCCTTGTTAGGGAGGCAGGAACCGAACTGTAATTATTTCTGCGCTCCTGGGCACCACTATAAATATCAGGCAAGGAGGCACCGCAAAAGGTCCGGATGGTTCCAAGGCATTGGAGATCTCCCGGATGCTTCCTGCCCCACCCCCCACCCCGTGGCACCTTCCCCGGAGGAAGCCCTCCTGGGGGCGGGGTGGGTCTCTCCCGCCCTCTCTAGGAGACCTGGGCCCACACAGCCTGGCAAACACCCTCAGTCTCTTGGGTGTGCACATCTGTGAAATGGGGACATGGGGTCTCCCTGGGAAAGTATACACCAAAAAGTATTGAGATGGCCTGCGTTTCCAACAGCAGGGGGGCACGCTTCTGTGGTTGCCAACGACAGCCGCCCCATCCTTTGGAAATTCCCAGGGCGGCCGCACGTCAGGCCCATTCCAGCAGGAAACAAAAAGTTCTGCAATCCCTGCAGGGGAGGCGGGGTGGAGGGCTGCACTACTATGGGCCGGCCCCCCTCTCATCCTCTGAGTGCCCGGCCGGCGTCCTCACCACCACCTATGCCGGAGGACAGCCCGGAGCTTGGCAAAGGCGTGCTGGGACGAGGGGTGAGCTCACCGTCTCCGGTTGCAGCGGGGCCGTCATCTACAGACAGTGTGCTCCGTGCTCTAGCAGAGCCAGATCTCCCTGCCCCACCTTCGGGGTGTTTGGCACAGGCTTGGGCATCAGCGCGGGGCTGGGGCCGGGGTGGACCAAGTTGGTGGGAGCGGCAGAATCGTGCGTGGCGTCTCCCTGGTAGGGTGGGCTGGGGTGGGCACGGCTCGGGGAGCGTGTGGGTGCCAGGGAGGGTGGTTGACCCAAGAAGCCTCTTCCATGGGAACCGACAAGCTGAACTCTCCCCCAGGGGGATTGCGCCCCAGTTCCACAGCTGGGGGAACAGGAGGGGCATCAGGGGAAAGCCCCAGGCCGCTGGGAGCACCTCGGGGGACACCACTGGGGACAGCCGGGTGAGGACAGGAAGCTCCTAGTCTTCATGTAAACTGTGGGAAGCCCTCAGATTCCCAAAGGTGATGGCTTCCTTAGTTTGGGATGGGAGGGGGGCATTTCTGCCTCGTCCGTGTGTCCGGTTCACCCAGAAGAGGAGAGGAATGGGGGGGCAGCCCCTGTGACTAAGGGGACTGCTGGTGGCCAGGTTGGGAGTGAGCCGCCCTGCTTGACGAGGCCACACTGGAGGCGTCCAGCAGAGGGCCCACTCACACCGGCCGGAGCCTCCCCTTCTCGGCCAGGCCTGTGAGCAGGGGTGGCCGGGCCGCTCCCCGCACCCTCTGCACCCCTCCGCACCCCTGAGCCACGGAGCACTGGGCAATGCGGAGGGGAAGCGGGGCCGGGCCCAGGCTGCTGGGGCCAGCACCCACCTTCCAGCCCAGCAGCACCCCCTTCACACCCACTGGGGCTGTCCCCCCCCCACCCCCCCGGTCCCAGCAGACTGCGGCAAGAGTGGAGCCCGGCGTGCAAAGGAGGTTTATTTATCTGTTTAATTAAGAGGCGCCCTCCCGTCGTCCCCCTTGCAGCCCTGCCCCGGCAAAGTCACACGGAGTAAATATAGGAAGACTGAAAGCAGAGGGCACACCCAAGGCACACAGGCCACGCCAGAAGTTGCTCGGCGTTGCGGTTATAAGCACACCGCTGCCCTCGGGGCCCGGGAGCCGGAGGGGCGCTCTCAGGGAAGGGGCGGTGGGTGCCGCACGGCGCTGCTCTTTCCGCTCAGCACTGCTGCCGAGCTTTATTCATTTTGAATGAGCCCCCAGGACTGCTGCCTTCTCCTCTGGAGCGGGGCGGGGGTGCGCCTCACGGCAGCAGGAGCATCTGAAAGCAGCCAGTGCCGTGAAGCTCTACCTCGGGGCCTGGCGGGTAGGAGGCCTCGGCAGCTGCAGCCCTGGGAGGCTCTTTGCAGGCTCCCGCTGCATCTGGGCCACGAGCTCCTGGCAAGGAGGCAGGACGGGCTCTGGAGAAACAGAGCTGGGCTCCGCGGTGCCAGCTGCGGCCCGGCCACCGTCCAGGGGGTTGGCACCAGAACCCAACATGAGCCGGAGGAGGAGGGGGGGGGATTTTTATTTCTGTCTCTGATATAAAGCCTCAAGAACCTGAAATGTTTGCTTAAACATCCCAGGAACAAGAGTGTCCAAGGGGGAAGAACGGTGATTGGTTATCATTATCGATTCCCAGCTATAACAATACCTTGCCTTTGCTCAGTGCCTTCCCAACTTTTTCAACGCCCTCAACATGTCTCATTTTACTGGGTCCTCACAAGGTAGACAGAGAAGGTCAGATGATAGGATGATGCCCATGTGGTCTCTGATGGCACTGCGGGGGTCACAGAGGTGGCCTGAGGTCACGCAAGGAGTTGGAGGCAGGGTTTGGTTGAGGCTGGAAGTGACGCCTGCTGGCTTGCGGGTTCTCATGCACCTCCTGCCTCTTTCCCGCAACTGCGCTTGGCTCACATGATGCTGTGAGCGCCCCCAACATGAGCACTTGGCTCTCTCCTGACAGGATCAACCCCAAACCAAATCTGTTAACGTAATCGTCATCTGCAATAGCTTGGGCATTTACTAATCACACCACTGCTCGGGCCGCACGGCAATTACCTCGAATTTCCTCTTTCTCATTAGGCAGGAGGTCGCGAGGACGCAGTGGGGTTGCTGAGCCCTATGATCAAGCCAAAGAGAGAAGCTGCCGTTGGACAGAGGAAGACGTTCCACGGGGTTCCTAGCTGATCTGCCATGAGATGCTTGATTTCCTACATCCTCATCCCACACTCTGAGCTTGGCCCTCCACCGGGAGCCTTCCCGTCCTGCCTGAATCTGCACATGTCTCCTTGGTGCCCTGTGCCAACACCGAAAATGGTCACAGACAAGAAAGAGTCCTGAGAAGCACGGGAAGGACGCATATGAGCTTGGAGGTGAAGATTCTAGCTCTTACTGCCCACCAAAGATATGCCCTTGGATGGCTGGGTGCCCAGGGCAGGCATGACCGACGACAGCCAGGGAAGGGCTCGTGTGACAGGCTTATCACAGACAGAGGTTGTGGGGCAGAGGAAACCCTACATAATTCACTGCTCCACGGAGCCCCCCCCAGGTACAGCACTAAAATCGTCCTCTGTACCCCAACTGGCTGCGCTTCAGCACCAGGGACAGCTCTGCCCCTTGCTCTCAGCTCCTTCCCTGAAAGGGGCCAGAGGGCTCACGGGTCCGGTCAATGGAACCAGAAGGGAGTTTGGGATGACACAGTTCAGTCCTCTGCCTTCTAGCCGGCAGTCACCGCCGCCTTCAGAGACAGGTGCTGTCTTTTTATTTAAAAGTTTTTTCTTGAAGCACTCCACCGAGGGGAGACCCTGACATCTCTCTGGGGAATCCATTCAGATTTTTATCACCCGGACTGTCAAGAAATTCTGCCTTGTGTCTCCAAAAACCCTTTCCACTTTAATTTCACTCAAAGGGGAAAAGCCTTGACGGAGGGCCAAGGGGGAGCTTGGGCCAGCAGCCGAGGCCACTGTCCCTGCTCTGGTCCTCAGGAGGGGAGGCGGGCTACCCCCCATGGCTTGTACAACAAGGCTGTGTGCTCCAGGGGAGGGGTCCCCAATGGCAGCACAGCACGCTTCAGGTGCTGGGAAGGGAGAACCGTGCACGTGACGGGGGTGGCACTCTGGGAATCTCCCAGGGCTGTGGCCAGCATGAATCTGTGTCAAGTTCAGTTAGGACTGAGCAGGGGAAACAAGGCATCTGGGGCCCCTAAGCAGAGAGTCATGGGAAGGGGGTCAAGGTTTTTTCCTTCATCCACCGCGGATGGGGCTGGGCTGCCGGGAGAGAGGGGACAAGGGCCCAGCCCTGCGTTCCTCCCTCTTTATGTAGATAGCAGTAGAACGTTGGCCTCTTTACTTTGCCATCAGTTAAAATAAATCCTACTTGACAGAAACACTACTGCTCCTTCCTCCAGCCTTGGGTGCAGAGAGGCCACAGAGGGACGGATGCAGTGAAGCCCCGTAAAGGGGGTGATGGCCACGGAATTACCCGGGGTCCAAGGACTGTGAAAGTCAGGCCCTCCAAACTCTGCACGAGTCCACAAGAGCCAATCAAGCATCTGCCCGCAGCCCCGGCCCTAACACTCAGCTAGTTAAAAAGCAACCTCGAGGCCTCAGAAAGCAGAATGTAAGGGGGCTGGCATTCCACTCTTCCTCTGCCCCTTTGTGCCCCCTAAAGCCAAAGCATCAGCTCATTAAAAGCTCATTAGGAGCCCAAGGCAGCGAAGGCCCAGAGAGGCAGTGCTGCCCTGGCAAAGCGCGTGGCCCAGGGGAGGCGGGTGCACTGTGTCAGGGGGCCAGCGCCAAGCTGCAGACAAGAGCTGAGGCGATGCGGCAGGGAGGTGGCCGGTGGTGGGAGGAGGAGGAGGGGGGAGCTGGGAGGGTTTTCATGGAGGGCTCATGGAAGCTGAGTGTGTCCTAGGACGTGCAGGGGTGAGGACAGGCCTGTCTGCCAGGAAGCAAAGGAACAGAATCTTACCTGCAGACTCTCTTCCCCACACCCCAGCGTGAGAGAAGCCCAATCTGGGTCCCTCCTCAGGCTGGGAAGGGGGCGAGGGTGGGCCGAGCAGGACCCTAGCGAGTGTCAGCTCTGCCTGCAGCTCCAAACACACACGGAAAGTTGTGTGAATTGGTGCCCACGGGGAGTACAGTGCAGCAGGGCGAGGGGCAGTGCAGGCTGCCTGGCTCCTCGGGCTCCCCAAAGCTGCCAAGGGAAGGGGAAGCGAGAGATCTTCGGTGGAGGTTTGGGGGCCCCCTCCCTGCAGCCTCTCCCGCCTGCTCCCTGCCACACCTGGGGGAAAGGCCTCCTCATTCCTGATCCACTCTGGCAATGGGGTCCAGCACCATTTGGCATCAACACAACCCTCCACTTCCAAGACACGGGGTTTCTGAGAATTCACTGGCAAGGAGGTCTGGGGAGAGCTGGCAGGCTGAGGGCCTGTGCGTCTTAGCAGCTCCCAGGCTTTCCTCCCGCTGAGAGTTGCTGCATTGGGAGAGAGGGAGCCGTCTGCGCCTTTTCTTACTTCCCTAGGATGCTGTGACTTTTGATTCCTGCTTGATTAATATACAGCCAACGGACACTGTATTTAAGGCAGCTCTAATTCTCTCAGGTCACCAAACTCAGGGGCAGCAAAGCCACCAGGAGCCAGCCCCGCAATAGATCAAACACTGGGACCTTCAAATCGCTCGGTGGCCCAATTTCTCATTGCTGCTGCCGCCTGATAACCCTCCCAGCCTGGAGCCACGATCCCCCTTCTCTAAGGCTGGGGACGGGGGCTAGACTAGGCAGCAGGGAAGGAGAGCGGGAAGAACTCTGCACTTGGACCTGCAGCACCACGGACAGCTCCACCAGACCTGGGGGGCCAGCACTGCCTACCTGCCTTTCTGAGCCAAGGTGCCGACGGGTGGAAACGACCTCACTGTTTTGCTGGAGGTGGCCCGTGGCCAGCCCTGCAACAGCACGTCTCACCGAAGCATCCTCCCCAGCAAGTGAGACCCCCTTGAGACCCTGCACGTTCTCCTGGGTTCAGTCTCTCTCTTTTTTCTAATTTTTAATGTTTATTTATTTCTGAGAGGGCATGATGGGGGAGGAACAGAGAAAGGGAGACACAGAATCCGAAGCAGCTCCAGCCTCGGAACTGTCAGCACAGAGTCCGATGTGGGGCTCGAACCCACGGACTGTGAGATCATGACCTGAGCAGAAGTCAGACTCAACCAACTGAGCCACCCAGGCGCCCTGCTCGCGCTAGCTCCCTCTCTCTCCCTCTCTCTCAGTCTCTCTCTCTCTCTCTTTAGGCTGTCTCATCTTCTGACCACCAGAGGATGGTCCCCCCCGACCCCCGCCCTCCCGCCTCCCTGCAAAGAGAAGCCGCTGTTCTTGGTCAGGACCACCTGGTCTGTCTCCCTGCCAGTCCCTGGTGCCCATGGCTTCCCTGCAAGGCCTTTCTGCAATTTCCTTTCTGGCTCAACCTGATCCCTTCCCAACTTGCCTCATTAGCATCTCCTGAAAGGCAGGCTAATTTCTCTGCTTAGCACCTGGGTCTTCACTTGCTTGGTGGGGGGGTGGTGGGGGAGGGGGGGGAAATGCCTGTGTGACTCCTATTTCCTCCATTCCTCCAGAGCATCTTCTGTAGACTTGGTCCGTGTTGCAATTCGGGGAGGCACCATGGAGCAGTACAATGCGGGAAGATTACGCTCGGAAGCCGGGCTTGTAAATTACCTCCCAGTGGGGGCAGGGAACGCGCCGGTGAACGGAGAAGCCGCGTGCAAAGCCATTCTCATTTAAGAGCAGGATCTTCCTGGATCTGACTCTGATCAATCCTGGCTGCCACCAACACACCATATATTAGGAAGAAACGTCTGCATGGACGTACGGTTTCTCTAGACCTAGCCCCTGCTGGATTCATTCCCCCCACTCTGCCTCTATCCACTTAAAAAATATCGTCTATAGATTTTCAAATTATTGTTACACTTTCTAAGAGAAGGGTGCAGTGGTTAAAAATTAACAGCAAATTTATAGGAATTCTATATGGCGATTACAGAATTATAATGAAGTGGCTGCCACTTGGCCGCGTGTGGGTAATTGGAAATCCACGCCGGGAGACTAGAACCTTTACTGTATCGGAACTGTATTTTTGAGAGTAAATGCCGTGGCGAGGGTCAATGGAGCCCTGCGCTGGCTGCGCTCTTCTCTGGGGGCCCGAGCAGCTGGCTCACTGCTGTTTGGAGGCAGTCTGAAAGGAGAATGACTTACACTGCACACAGGGAGGTGGCCGGCCTGCAGTGGGGGTGAGCAGGTGCCCTGGGCCGGGGGCGGGCAGCCCGGGGGCCTCCCAGCCTGGTTGGAGAAGGCAGGAGAGCGCTGGAAGGGAAACTGTCATCACCAGCAGAGCAAAAAGGACCACTGACCCGGAAGGCAGCACTGGAAAAACTCCAGTGTTCTTTCCGTCTGCTGGATCAATTCTTCTTGCAAAAAAGGCCGGGGGGTAAGAGAAAACTCAGATAGATCACTTTCTCAAGAAGACACCAACTTTGGGCATATTCCACACGGCGCACGCAGCCTCATGCCTACACCTGCGGTGGGGGGAATGGACTCGAAGCGCCGTCTCCTCTTTGCTTCTCTATAGGATCCCAGGCGCCAGATGGCCCGAGGGGGCTTCTAAGAAGGAAAGCCGAGTTCTGAGAAAGGGGAGCTCGTTGGGCAAAGCTGGGTGCACGTCACCTCATCGTCCAACACAGGGGGCCGCTGGCTCCCACGAGGGCAAAACACGAGCGAGATCCCAAAGGCTTCGCAACAGAAAGTGTGATCACGAACTGGTTGGTGTGTCTGGTTATGTGTCCAGACAGGAATGTTTTGGATCCGTTGGGTTAAAGGGTCTACTGACACAATCGATCTCACTGGTTTCTTGTCACTTCTTCAGTGTGGCTGCCGGACGGTGGGACCCGGGCACGCTGGCCTTGAGCGGGGGCACCAGATCCTCGGCGCCGGCTCCACCCTCTCCTCGTGTCACCACTGCCTGTGACAGTCTCTGGCCCACGGAGGGGTGCAGAAGGGACAGCGAGCTGGGTCCCTTCTCGCGGTGGGGCCCGGGAAACAGCAGGTCTGTGCTGGCAGAAAGCACACGCTGACTCTTCACCCCAAACCCAGACATCCAGCGACCGGGTTTGCTCTGTGTAAGCCGTCCGCTGGCTCCGTCCTGATGTCTGGGGCTGGACGGCTGTTCTGTTTGATCACTGCAGCTTCGCACGCCCAGGAGCCAACCGTGTGGCTCTCCTTCTCGGCCCCCCTCCTGCCCAAGGAAATGAACACTCCATGCACTTCTCAGCGTGGGGGCCTAGCTCACGGCCGGCGCTTCGGCCTCCCGACCTGCACTGGGAGGAAGCATCCCGGCAGCCGGCTCCCATGAGGCCGAGCCTGTGTGCGGTCGGCTCCTGGGTGAGCGTATTGACTTTCTTCTCCAGGGCAGAATGAGGGGACTTGGAAATTCCATTCCAGTGATACAGGGCATGGCAACAATTATCGTCATCATCCTAGTGTTTAGGACAGATTGGTTCTCGGGCACCCAGAACTCCTTTGGCTTCATTCCACACCCCAGCCCCCGAGAAGGCAGGGGGAAGGAGGGAGGGGGGTGCACCCCATTCTCCGCATTTCACGGGATGGAGAAGAAACGGAGGCCTTCTCTTGAAACAGACAGGAGAGCGTACCCCAGGGTGGAGAGTGGAGCCTGAGATGGGGGGTCTGAGTCATTGCCCCTCCTCTGTCTGAGGAGCAGAAGCAGGGCTGAGCCTGTAAGAAAACCGAAATTCCATGTCTCCTGCCTTCTCACTCACACACACACACACACACACACACGCACACACACACGCGCGCAGCCTCAGCCCCTCTGGGACCCTCCACCAGTAGGAAGCGGTGCACCCTCAGGCCTGGGAGTCACCCCGACTTGGAGGCAAGTCCACTTCTGCCCTGACCAGCCATGTCCGAGCAGAGCAAGCAGCTCACGTCTTGAGCTTTGCCGACTGCGTCTATAAAAACGGGGCGGCAGCGTCTCCCGCAAAGGTTGTGGACGCTCAGAGACATACTGTATACCGAGGGGCTGGCACACAGCACGTACTCAATAAATCATGCCGATTAATTCAACAAATATCTGCCGAGGGCCTCCAAAATCCAGGCTTCGTTCTAGGTCCCTCCGCTCCGTAGAGGCCGGCGAGTTTCCTCTCTCTACCTCCATGGACAAACCTCGCCCTGGTCACGCCCGGGCCTTGGTACAGAAAGTACAGTTAGCTCGCAATGATCCGTGCAAATGGAGTGGAACGTTCCACTGATAATTCAGAAGGAGCAGAGAGAGTCCACTGATATTCTTATTTGAATTTGAAATGCATTCTGCTTATTTCTGCATTGGATTTACCTTCCTAATTACTGTTTGTTCTGGCTTATGTGCAAACTTGTTTGTGTTCTCAGAGCTCACACTGGCTGGTGGTGAGGGGTGCGCCCTGGAAAGACGCTGGGGCCACCAGGTGGGAGCCAGCTGCAGACCACCCCCTGGGGGGGGAGGGGCTGACACCTGCTGGAAACGAAGCAATGGCTGCCAGGCTCCTTCTTGATGTCCGCGCGCCCAGGAGGACAGGGGGAGGCACCTTAACCTCTGCTTCAAGGCTTCTGCCCCCGCGGGGGGCGGGGCAGGGGCGCACCATGGAGGTGTGGGGGCCGCGCTGGGTCCCCCGAGCTGCCCTTTCTCTCCCGCAGAGGCAGAAGGAGAGACGCGTAGGGCTGGCAGCCCTCCCGTGGAGGGATGACCACATCTTGTTCTCGGTCTTTCCCTGGGCTTCTCTCTCTGTCTTTCTCTCCGACTTTCCGTCTTTGTGTGTGTCTCTCCTTCACTCCGCACGCCTTCCTCCACCGGTGCTATTTCGAGCACTCACCTCCCCAGGGCAAACCAGGAAACAGACACCTAGTTCGACAGACACATCTCCCGTGCAGCCGGGGCCCGGGGCCCCGGCTTTCCTCTAGAATCACGAGTCCTGGTGGCCACGGGGGCTGGCGCTGACTGGACACCCTGCTTTACACCCACTCCCTGTCTCTGTACAGCAGGGAGGGAAGGAGAAAACACGGCGAATCTCTCTTTCTGTTCCTCTCTTCTTCACACTTGTCCCCAACACAGGGGTCCCCGGCACAGGGACGGGGCGGGCCCTGACCCTCCACGACCGTGGGCCGTGCTGCTGATCTGCTCCGTGTGCTGAGTGATCTCACCATCTGGGGGCCTTGCTCTGGGTCAGGAGAGCGTGGGGTCAGCTGTCACACTGAAAGTGTCACGGGGGGCACAGCTGGTCATTCTCTGTGCTGGGCCAGACCGGAAGCCAAGCTCCCTGAGTGGCTGCCGCTTCCGGAGAGCTTCTGCCCTCTCCACGCCCCGCCCCCTCTCCCTCCGCACAGGGCCCGGATGTGCCCGGGGTGCAGGCTGACTCGAGGGTCCGTCCAGCCCTCTCGCAGGGGCTCCTAAAGCTCATCCTCTGTACCCCTCCGTGTGCCTCAAGCAACCCTGTGAGATGGGTGGGCGGGTAGAGGAGGGCAGACTAAGGCTCAGGGAAGCCAACGGACCCCCGCCACCCAGAGCCGGCTGTCCAGGCCTCCCGCCGCTCTGGCATGACCGTTAGGGACCAGAAGCCCCCTTCACACCTCTGAGCTCCCAAGGCGTCACTGCCTGCCACTTCCCAGGGGTAAGATACAAATCCACTCCCGCACGAAGATCATATCCTCAGCTGTGAGGCTGTATAACCGAGAGCAAGAGCCTCGGGAGAAAAAGGAGCAGATCTGGGAGACGCCGGGCCAGCGCCATGCGAGTGGGGGCTGTCCCCGTGGAGTGGCACCACACAGAGAGGGCACCATGGCGGTAACAGGGCGGGAAGACACGCCGTAGGGTGTGACTGCACATCTTGTCTTCTTCTCTAACGGAAGAGGCAGGGTGGCAGTGGCTGTCAGGAAAGGAGGCTAGCGGGGTGCCTGGGTGACTGTCAGTCAAGCATCCAATTTTATTCCGGCTCTAGGCATGATCTCACGGGTTCATGAGTTCAAGCCCCACGCTGGGCTCTGCCATGGAATTCTGTCTGTCTGTCTCTGCCCCCTCCCCTGCTCACTCTCTACCTCTCAAAATAAATAAACTAAAAAAAAAAAAAATAAAGGAAACCAGTGGCTGTAGTCAGGTGCCAGCCGCCCTGGGAGACACTCCCTCCCCCATAAGCTGGTGGGAAGCAAGCCACGCCCCTCAGACGGGCTTCACACCCGCTTGGTCACTCCCTCCTCTCACTGGGACCTGTCCTTCCTATAGCTCTCACTCCTTGTGCCCTCCCCCCAGCAAGGGGGGAGGGCATCAGAATCACAGCAGGAGTGTACCCAGGGCCCCACTGCACTGAGCTCCAGACCTCTCCTCTCTGGAGAGGGAAATCAGCCCAGGGCAGAGTCAGGGAAGAGGTGAAGTCCAGACATCCGGAGTCTCTGAACCCAACAGCAGACCTTGAGATGCCAGTGACCTCTGGGAGGGAACAGGTGGCTCAGAACAGCCTGGGTTAGTCCCTGTTCTGCAAATAAGTAGATGTTCTGAAGTAAGTCTCAGAAACCTTGACTAAAATTAAATAAAAGTGTGGTTCCTCATTTCAAGTGCTCAGTGGTCACATGTGGCTTGTGGCTATTGTACTGAATACGAAGATCAAACATTTCCGTGGCCGTAGAAAGTCCTATTGGATAATCCTACTCTGAAGCGTTCCTTTCCTGTAAAATGGGGAGGGGGTACCTGACTATTGCCCAAGGCTCAGCGAGACGGCACATGGCCAAAGCACCGTGTGCAAATCGTAAACAAAGCCGCCTCGTGGCTTGTGTTCAAGCCGTCCGTCAGCTGGAGACAGAGAGGCACTGGAGGTCCCTGGGGGAGTGGCCAGCCGCCAGGACACGCGCTCTTGGCCATGGCCAATCACAGCAGGCCAAGGGTGAGGTTCCAGGGAGAGGTCCAAAGCCCCCTTATCAGTTGGCAGGGATGGCGGTCGGCCGTGTGGCTCATGCTGCCCCCCTAATCTAGGAGTAAATATGAGAAAAGGAGGAAACCAGCCCCCTAAATGGAGCCACAGTTGGGCATGGGGCATATGCGGCAGGAGTTGCCTCAACAGAAAGCCAGGAGGGGCAGAGGTGCACCCAGGAGGGCGGCGGAAAGGGAGCAGAGCGTGTGACTCCACGCCATCTGGCTCCTGTTGTACCAGGGAGGGGGGCAGTGAGCCGGACCATGAGGGTTCACGGGGCACATCCACAGGGAGTTGCTGAAGCCAAGAAAGCTTTGCTGGGCTGGCAAAAACCCACACGTCAACTCGACAATAAAAAAAACCAAACGGGAACTTTGCACAGAGAGCAAATTTTTGTTAGGGGAAAGGGACAAACCCCTTCACCCCCCGAAAACTGATCTGGTGAATGGGTCTGAGCCCCCAACCCCCTGCCCTGTGCAGAGGCTGAGTGGGGATGGCCAAGGCCAAAGAAATCCATGCATCCTGGGCGTCTCTGGCACAGGGCCAGCAGCCAAGCCCCGAGTCCCTCGAGGCGTGCCCGCTGCAGCCCTGGAGCTCCGCTGCCCTCGGCCCCTGCCTCACCCATCCCCACACACCTCGGTTCTCCTCGGACTCCACTTCTCTCTTCCCATCCTCCCCTAGGTTTTTTTCTTTTTTTAACATCACAAAATGAAGGCACAAGGTGCTACATAAAACCATCTTGATCCAACTCAGCCATGAGCAGAGGAGCAGAGGAGCCCCTGATCAGTGTTGCCGTAACAAGGAGCCCTCTTTCCAGCCGGGGGGACACTCTCCTTTATTCCCAGTCAGGATACAGCTGCCCTTTTGGGCTCTAAAGTCAAGGGGCCGGGAGAGGGGGGTGTGGGGAGGTGTGTAGAGTGGGAGAAGCGGAAGAGAGGAGGCATTAGGGGTGCCTTGCTCCTGCACCACCAGGAATGGCCCACTGCCTGCTGCAGGGACCCAAGCGTCCCGCCCGGAGCACAGGTGGGCTTCCCCGGGCTTGGAAGCCAAATGCCGAGCCCGGCTGCTGTCCCTGGTCCTGACGCTTCTCCCGAGCCCGGCTGCTGTCCCTGGTCCTGACGCTTCTCCCGAGCCCGGCTGCTGTCCCTGGTCCTGACGCTTCTCCCGAGCCCGGCTGCTGTCCCTGGTCCTGACGCTTCTCCCGAGCCCGGCTGCTGTCCCTGGTCCTGAAAGCGCCTGTTGGTGTGCTGGCTCTTCTGACTTCGGGGGCCACTGGTGATTTCTGCCCATCCTCTCTAGAGATTTCCATCCTTTCCCAGAGCATGTACAACGCTTCCACAAGACGATCACATCTTTGCAATGACACCCCTCCCACCTCCCCTGGAGATGTTGGAGGTGGACCCCCGGCCCTCCGTGCTCCCCCAGGGCTGTGCTCATCTCTCTGCCTCCTCACCCCTTCCCACATGCTTCTTTCCCCCCTGCACTTTCCGACTCGGCGGGAGGCGAGGGGAGGCTGACGGAAGGCCCGGGGCGGACTCGCGCAAACTTCCTTAAAAGTTTTCCTCAGCTTTCAGACCTCCTCTGCGCCTCTTCCCCTGCACAGACAGCCCCGACGCTCCCCTTCCAGCCAACGCTCCCTCCTCTCAACAGAGACTGTCTCGTCCTCCTCCCCTGCCTGCTTCACTGAGCTGTCACAGTCCCGGGGCGATGACACACGTCTCTGAAATAGCAGCAGTCATTACTGGGAGAGTGCCCTCGGTCCCCTGGGTGCTCTTGGAGGCACTGACAAGGCTTCCCTGGCACAGGGGGTGAGTGGGGGCAGGAGCAGATGGGGGAGGATTCTGCAGGGAGAAGCCCAAGCCCCGGGGTGCATGTGAGACAGGACGTGCTGCCTCTCGTTGGCTCAGCCACAGGGGTCTCTTGTCCCCAGGAAAGCGGGTGGGCCTCCCCACGCTCCCTCAGGGCACCCTCAGAAGGACAGTCAGCCCCAGGAAACTTTGGGGCTGCCCGCACGATGACTAAACGTCTGACACTAGGGACGGAGCTGTATCGTTCACAGGTACCACCGCATGTGATTCTCATGCCGCCTCAGTGCTGCCCACGGGAAGCGTGAGGGGACCTGCCCGAGGTCTCCCGGCGTGAGCCCGGGCGCCAGACCCTCCCGTGTCCCAGCCCCCACCCACCTCTGCTCTCGTTTCGCACGGCAGCCAGCTGTGCGAGGCCGAGATCTGACAGCGTCTCCGCTTAGCACGCTGCGTATCGGTGACTCTGCTCTCCAGCTCTTCTGTTGCTGCCCTTTGGGCCAGCCTCAGGAGCCCCCTCAGCCACTTAAGAACTTTTTTTAATGTTTATTTATTTTTGAGAGAGAGAGAGAGACAGAGACAGAGAGAGAGGGAGACATAGAATCCAACGCGGGGCTTGAACTCATGAACTGTGAGATCATAACCTGACCCCAAGTGAGATCCTCAACCGACGGAGCCACCCAGGCCCCCCCGGCCCAGGCCATTCTGATGCGCGGAGGGGCTCGGGCTGCGTGGAGCAACCGTCGGCCAGAGGCTAATCTCCCTCTTCCATCCCTCAGGGGGATCCATCCCAGGCTCTTAAGCTCCCTCCTGGGACCACTCTGGTTTCCCCGCACTGGTGATCAGTTCAAACACAGACCCTTGGCTTGGTTCTTTCTCTTTCCCTACTTATTATCCCCAGTGCCCCTCACTCCTGTGCACTCCCCAAAATCTACTCCCATCTTTGAGCACTTCTTTCAGAGCCCGGTGTCCGGGGAGAACCAAGCTAAGGCAGTCCCTCCAGAAGGGATTGTAGAGCTGGTGGTCAAAATCAGACACTGCTAAGGAGCCCATTGCTGGTGCCGAATAGGTTTGTGACAATCCCTGGTGACCCACCCCCGCCCCGCTCCCAGCACAGGAAAACTTGGAGATTAGATCCATGACCAGTGAGTTGAAGAAGGCAAGGGTGGAGGTCCCAATGCCCCAGGAAGGACCAGATGAATCACGGCGGGGGGTGGCGTGCTGGCACGTAAGTGACCAAGCCTCCAAACACAGACTGCAGCGCGCTCCTCCCTGGGCCTGACCAGCACCGCCCCGTCCCTTGGCACATGGTCACCGACACGGAAAATGGGTTCTTTCCAACCTATCAGTAAAGAGGGGTAAAAGCTCTTTGCTTTTATTCAAGAAGCAGAGCGACACACATTTACTGCCTTGCCGCAGGACTGCAATTATTCTGTTGCTATTTATCAGGATGTCCGCTCGGTCTTTGGTCCTTTGCAGAGAAGGTCCTGCCCACCCGCCGCGCGGAGGAAACCCCGCGCCCTGGGCCAGACGAGCAGGAAGAGGCAAGCCCACCGAACGCCCCGGAGGACGTGTGTGCGTCGGGGCGCGAGGGCTGAGCCCCAGGCAGAGCCATGGCTTGCCGCGCCAGCGAAGCGTTTGGAGTCCGGGGCGCTGTGGAACGTCACCTTCAAGTTCACGTAAAGGTAAGTTGTCATGCCTTTTGCCCCTCCCACCAAGGAGGGGGGACGAACTTAATGTCCTCCTTGGACGAGGAGGCAGTGTACTTAGTGCCTCCGAAAGCTGCCGGTGGCAGGGGAGGTCCCGGACGAGAGAGGGGTCTGCGGCGGATCCAGGATGCGCTCAACATCCCAAAGGTGTCGAGGTGAGTAAGGACCCGAGAGGTGTCTGGCTCAGCTCAAAAGGAGGCACGCAGCGCTGGCTGCCACCTGGACGGGTCGTGACGGACTGGGTATGATATGGGGGTGCAAGAGGCGGGCGGACTCACTTCTTGATCCCACACCTCCCCAACTCCAGTCTCCTTTCTGCTCCCCCTCCGCTGCAGCCATCAGTGGCCCCAGGTACAACCTGGTGGCCCCTTGCCTTACACATGTCTCCCCCCCCGCCCCCTCCCCCACCACCTGCGATGTCTGATGTCTGCAGACAGAGCCGCGCGAGCAAACCCAGAGGCGCCTGCAAGTCACCAGCCTGCGGCACGACCCTCCCAGGGGCTCTGGCGGCTGGTAGTTATAACTCCCTTCTTCCGCCCGCGGTGTAGACGGTTTGCGGGTGTAGCTCCCACGGCTCCTCAGGGAAGTCCTACGGGGTTGAGCCCCCTGCCCTCTTCGCCCCTGTACTCAACTCAGTAACCCCGCTGGGCCGGCCTCCCTCCCGCCCCGCTCCACTCTTCCCAGCCCCTTGCCTCTGGGTCATGTCTCCGCCTACGCCTCCTGCGCACTTGATCTTGTCTGCTTCTGGAGGAAGAAAACCTAGACTAAGCTGAGGCCTGAAATCCAGTTTCTCGTCTCAAGAAAGAAGAGCACATGACTGTTCTCTTCTCCAGTCTCCCGCCTGGTGTTGATTATTCAAAAGTATTTGCTGGGCTAAAAGTACTTCTTATAATTAGTGGGGGTTTTTAAAATTAAGAAACCAGAGCCAAGTATGACTGGGGATCACCATGACCTCGTGGTCTGGCACGTCACCGTGACAGGCACAGAGGTAAAACTTTCTCCTTGTGTATTTGAGATTATTGCTGGGTCTGAGAGGGCCCTGGATTCATCCCCTGCTCACGAGGAAGGTCAGAGTCTGTATCTGGTCAGACACACCCTGGAGCCGGGCCTCCCTGACTTCCGCCCTGAGGGAGGCCCGACTGCTCCCAGCAGGGAGCCGCTCTCTCGCAAGCTCAGCTGGGAAGGCGACTGCACTAGTGCTGGGACCCTGGGCTCATAGGGCTGCGAGGTCAGCCCATGGGGCAAAGGGACCTGGGCTTTCTTGGGACAGCCCCCAGGAGCAGGCAGCTCTGGACAAAAGTCCCCTCTGACGGGCCTGCCTAGGTGCCTCTCCCTTGTGGCCCTGGGTCCTGAGCCAGGAACTCCCTTTGTAGGGAGACACCTGTCCAGTCTCTGTGCTGCCCTGGACTTCATGGAACTTCCTCCCAGTGCATCCTGGGCCCCCAGGCACCCTGTGCGTGCATGCTCGCTCGCTCGCTTGCTCGCTCTCTCTCTCTCTCATCCTGTTCCTTCTTTTCCGTCTTCGGCTCCTTCAAATCCAGCCAGTCTTGCCCCCGCATTGAGGAAATGATTCTTCAGTTGTGCAGTTAATCAACATCTTGCCTCCCTCTGTAAACAGCGTGGGTTACGAGTCAGCGTGGGAGCCCCGCCGTGGGAGGTGGTGTGGCCGCTCCCGCTGGGCTTGGGGTCTCCCCTCTGTTCTCATCGTCTCCGTCCTGCGGCTCCGGGGAAGCCCTGTTTCTGCAGAAAAGCTGCTCTGACCTCTGCCAGTGCGGCCGTCACCACGCGGGCGCGGCCTCCCCCCTGCGGGGCCTGCGCCACGGCTCTGGGACAGGACTCGGGCCCCGCACCATGGCCCTGGCCCTTTCCGCAGGCCTGGGTGCCTCCAGCGCGGCCTCATCAGCCCAGCCGCCAACCAGAGGCCTCGGCACCTGCACACAGAGGTGAGCCTCCCGCTGAGCGGCATCCAGGGACTGGGTGCGGCGGCGAGAAGGGTGAGAGACACTGGCCTCCTCTTTACTGGGGCCTCCAACCCCCGCCTGACCTCCCTGTCTGGGCAACTTCCAGCTTCCAGCTGGTTCCTCTGCGTGGAGTCTTTGGGAAAACCAGTCAGCTGTCGGCCTCACGGGCTGTCATCCCGGGCGAGCAGAATCGAGCAGCCTGGAGGGAGGGAAGCCCCTTCCTGGGGCCTGAGCCTCATCCCCACGCCCGGGATGTCTCCCTCCGCGCCCGCTCCTGCCGGCCCCCGGGCGAGACACCTCCTGCGTCCCGGCTCAGGCTGCCACCCGCACACGGCCTTCCCCTTCCCAGGCCCCGGGCTGGGGCGCCCCTCCTGCAGGGCCCGCTCTGACACCGCTCCCGCCGCAGGGCCGAGCGTCTGCACATCACCCCTGTGAGCACAGGGCCCCTGTCCACGCACGTTCCCGGTGTCCCATGCATGTCCCACACGTGTCCGCACTGCGTCTGCGCCGTCCACGTGCGCCAGAGGAAGCGGCCTGCGGGCACGTGGCCGGAGGTGGTGCCCACAAACGCACAGCATCTCCTCGGGGCATGGCGGGTGCTTGAGTGCGACAGACGGACGCGGTGCCCCCCCCTCTGGCTAAGACAACCCCCAGAGCACATGGGGCCAGGGCGTGGAGGGGGACTATTTTTCTGTTAGCTTTTATTTATTTCCTTCGATTTCTTTTCAGAGTTAGATTACCCCCCCCCTTCATCTCAACCCCACCGGCTCCGTTTCTCTGCGGCCTCCTCTGAGCCGCATCTCTGTGGAATCGTAACTTTCACCTAGTTGGGATCAGGTGTCCACTTCCTCACTTAATGACCTCTCAAAGACACCTGCCTCCGATCGGGACTTCTTCCTGGGGGTCGGGTGTGAGGACGCGGACTGTCCCATCCAGTGGTTTGGGCGTAACCCGCTCCACTATGACCTGACTGCCGGGCGGGGAGGGTCCAGCCCTGCGGCACTTCTGCTGCTATAAATACCCTGCTGGCTTTCCTCTTCCTTGAGTTACTTCCGGAGGACACGGCCCCAGAGTGGGATGGTGGAGTCAAAGGGCCGGTTGTTCTGGTGACATTTTGCCAGGCTGCCCC
>PISW01014240.1:0-22015 GCA_004023785.1 Mungos mungo
CTAAAGGATGATTGGGCCAATCAGGTAATTAGAGAGGAAACTAAAAAATATATGGAGATGAATGAAAATGAGAATACAACAATTCAAACTCTCTGGGACGCGGCAAAGGCAGTTTTCAGAGGAAAGTTCATTGCAATACAGGCCTACCTCAACAAATCAGAAAAAGCACAAACTCAACACCTAACAGATCACCTAAGGAAACTAGAAAGGGAGCAGCAAGAACACCCCAAACCCAGCAAAAGAAAAGAAATAATAAAGATCGGACCTGAATTAAACAAGATAGAATCCACAAAAACTACTGAACAGATCAATGAAACCAAGAGTTGGTTTTTTGAAAAAATAAACAAAATTGATAAACCTCTAGCCAGGCTCGAGAGTATTATTCTAAATGAAATAAGTCAGGCAGAGAGAGACAGATATCATAAGAGTTTTCACTCATATGTGGATCACGAGAAACTTAGCAGAAGACCATGAAGGAGGGGAAGGGGGAAAATAGTTAAGGAGAGGGAGGGAGAGAAACAATAACAGACTCTTAAGTATTGCATACCAACTGAGGGTTCATAGGGAGTGCGAGATTGGGGAAAATTGGTGATGAGTGTGGAGGAGGGCACTTGTTGGGATGAGCATTGGGTGTTATATGGAAACCAACTTGACAATAAATTATATTTAAAAATACTTTTAAATACTTTATGTAAAGCAGGGATTGTAAATCTATGGGGGCCAGGTGGCTTTTTTAGGTAGAGACACATAATTACTAATTACTTTCTTTAATAGCTTATTCAGACATTCTATTTTTCTTTTCATCTCTACTTTCAAATTTATTGGCATAAAGACACTTGATGTTTTATATCATAAATTAAAACACCTCCACAATTTAAAAAAAATGTAATTCCAGGAAGCAAAGACAGCTAGAGAATTGCTTAAGAGGGATATAAACAATATATCTGATCAAGAATTTAGAATAATAGTCATAAGACTAATAGTTGGACTTGAAAAGTTTAAAAGAGTGCCAATATGGCAGAGACATAGGGGGACCCTAACTGTTACAGAACCTGGTCTGGATCACCCAACAGAAGAACCTAGTGGCACTCAGAGATACTGAAGGCAGGAGATTTTTTTTACACAGGTGGGCTCAGAGGAGATCATTCTCTAGAAGTCTGAGTACCAAACATAAGCAGAGGGGACATTTTGTAGTCTGTTCACGTGTTGCAAGCTGGGTAGGAAGAAAAACCCAAAAGGGGAGTCTTCAGGCAGTGACTGGAATTCTCCTATCCGTCCTCTCATAACAGATTTTTTCCTATTATTCCCCAACTTGATGCACCTTTAAACAGATATAGGATGTATTACAGGGCATCATCTTCATCTACTATGGGCTGGTTCTTTCCCTTATTTCCCTGACTTTGGTTGTGACTATTTCAAACTGGTTTCAAAGTAACAGCATTCTTCTCTGAGGAAGATGCAGGTGCCCGTTTTCTTGGCAGTGAGGAGGTCAGTTCTTGCCAGGGAACTTTCTTGGCTATACAGGGACACTAGGGAATCAGCCACTCGTTAGTCTCACAAAAGAGCCTCCTATGCCAGTCCCTATCCCCATGGCCATTCCTGCCCCTAGGAGTACGTGTTGCAACACCGCTCATTTAGCCTGAACCTTCTTACTGGCAGGCAAATCTACTGAAAGTGGTTACACCACATTTGAGCTTTTAACCCCCCTCAGACTTTTCCACTGAATGTGCCCTGCTTTTACAAATGGGGTCCAGAGTAGAGGCAATCAATACCAACAGAATGTTATATGGATAAGAGAAAGGTGAGTGTGAACAGGAACCTCATTCACTGTTTTCCCAGCTTTCTGGGGCAACCTCTGCCATTCTGATGGCAAGGAGTAAGGACAGTCTATTTTATCAAACCAGCGATTCCTCAAGCCTCTGCCATGAGTGGACCAGGTCCAGACATAGGATGTCTGTTTCCAGACAAAACTTGGCAAAGGTTCCCTTGAGGGTGCGATTCATTTGCTCGACTTTTCCTGATATTTGAGGCCTATAAGCAGTCTGCCACAAACAGAGGGTCATTATTGCTGTAGGTTGTGGCTGGTAAGCTGAACCAAGAGAAAATTTCTTTGTTTTGAACTCCTAGTGTAGGTCGTGGCATGGATAAGGGAGGGAGCTATGTCTACATCCTTATTACTGCTGTCTTGGCTGCTTTGTCTGTTAGATGATTTCCTTGTGCTGTAGGGTTGTCTCCCTTCTGGTGTCCTTTTCAGTGTAGAATTGCAACTCCTTTTGGAAGCCAGATGGCCTCAAGGAACTTTAGTAATTCCTCCTTGTTTTTGATGGCCTTCCCTGCCATGGTGAGGAGGCCTCTCTCTGTATATTGCCCCATGTATGTGTACAGTAGGAAAGGTGTACCAAGAGTCAGTTGACTCACTTGTCTTTGCTAATGGTGAGGGCTCAAGTTAAGATATGTCACTACATACCCTGCCTTTTGAATACCTTCTGTGATGAAACTTTTACCATCACTGAACAAAGTGAGGTCTGGGTTTTATAGAGCCTGGTCACGCAGATATAAAGGGCTTGTGAATACTTTATAAGTCACCTCAGAACAGTCATGATCTGGTTTTTCTTCCTCAGGAGATAAGAACGTTGCAGGGTTCAGCATCTGTACTATTTTAAGAGTGACCCATAAATTCACGCAGAGGAGCCCAGTATTGAGTTAGCTGAGAGTTGGAGAGGCATGAGAGACACAATAACATGAGGGACCTTGACATAGTTCTTGTACCAGGATGAGTTTACCTGCCTCCTTAATGAGCAGAAATGTGGCCACTAATGCCCTAAGGCATGATGGCCACTGGGTCCAGCCTCTTTGACAGGTATGTTACTGGACATTGCCAAGGGCCAACGGTCTGTGTGAGAACCCCAAGGGCGACCTTTTCCTTCTCATGCACAAAGAAATTAAATGGCTTTTCTATATTTGGCATGCCAAGGGTTGGTGCCTGGCCCAAGGCAGCCTTTACCTCTAGGAAAGTGGCTTAGGCCTCTTCTGTCCAGACAGGGGGTTGTCAATCTGGCCCTACCAAGAGATTGTAAATGGGTCTTGCTATTGCTGAGAATCTAAGAATCCAGATTCGGCAGAATTCTGTAGCTCTGAGGAATTTTTGTAGCCCCTCTTAGTCTGGGGCTGGGGTATAGAGGTAGTGATCTCCTTTTTTTCCAGCCCTGGTGCTCTCTTTCCTTAGGTGAGGAGGAAGCCTAAGTATTGGACTTGCCGTTAGCAAATATGTGTCTTTTTTCATGAGACCCAATACCCTGAGTCTAACAGGAGTTGGAGGAGGGCCCTTCTGCCCTCTGTACAATTCTCTCAGGTATTACTGGCAGGAGGAGGTTATACTGAAGAAGTGTGCAGCATGTGGCCTCCCTTGGAAAGCCAGCGAGGTACCCAGCCAGTGCCTCCCCAAAGAGGGCAGGCAAGTTCTTAAACCCCTGTGGGAGGTGCGTCCAAGTCAGTTGCACCTGAAGCCCTGTGTCTGGTTCAGTTCGTTTGAAGGCAAACAAGGGTTGGCTCAGGGGGTGTGGGAGCAGCAAAGGCAGAAGAAGGCATCCTTTAAGTCTAGGCAGGTAAACCATCTGGCAGAGCCTGGGATCTGGCTGAGGAGGATGTACGGGTTCGGGACCCCTGGGTGCAAAGCTTGAACTGGTTGATACCCTCCTCCAGGCTTCTTGACTGGCAAGAGCAGGGCATTCCAGGGTGATTGGCATTCAACCAGAATGCCTGCTTTCTTGAATGGCTGCCCTTGCCACTTGTGGGAGGGCATATTGCCGCTGTCTCTGTGGTTGAGCCCCTGGGGTTAACTCTACAATGACAGGGGTCTGGTTGTGGGCAAACCCGGGGGAGGGGGGGTTGTCCTCAGCTCGTACAGTGGGGAAGGCAGTCCTGAATTCAGGTGGGCCACTTGGTTAGACCTGGACACAGAATAGCCTCCATTTGGATCCAGTCAGGGGCTGGTGAGTCCCATTGGCTCAAAGGCTACTTGGGCACCTAGCTTTGAGAGTACATCCCAGCCTAGGGTAGGGATGGGGCACTAAAGTAGGTAGAGAAACTCATGCTGAACCGTGTGGGCCTCGAGTTCACATGAAAGTCATAGTTGAGCCCCCTACTTTTATTCGGACCATGGGCTCGTGGGGGCCAGGAAGAAGGGAGCCTGGTCCCCCACAATCTGAATCTAATCCTGGTAAGCTTATGAGGGTTTTTTTTTTTTGCAGGGTTCTTCTGCATATCAGCTGGGTTTCTGGGACTTTCCCAGGTTGGGACATTTACTCATTAAAAGTCCTTTCTTGCAGTAGGCTAATTGACCCCTTGATAAGGAGGTTCTGGTCCTCTCCCCTTTTGGTGGCTGGACCTTCCCCATTTTTTTGTTGTGGCTCTCTTGTGCCTTGGGGTCAAATGGAGTGTAAGCCTTGAGTAGCCCCTCATATTAATCCCTGGGGGATCCCCCTTGCTGCTGGGCATATTCATGGGCCTCTTAGTCCCTGCTTGGATCCCCCAGAGGAGAACCTCTTGGTACCATTGGCTGTGGACTGGCAACTGGAGAGCACCTGCGCCTGGCAGAGTGCAATCTGGCTGCTGGTCTGGGAGAGAGAGGATCTGTTGAGTCTGGAGGTGCTGGTGAGACCGAAGGTGATGGAGTATTGGAGACTGGAGTTCATACAGCAGGGGCAAGATTGGTTCTTCCTCCAGATCACTGGTAAGAATTTGTGGAGGTCAGGACTTCTATTGACCTTCCTTGGGCCACTTTGTTGAAGATACTAAGACCCTAGCCTGTCCCTGTTTGTTGCAGGTAAATCGCACCCAAGGAGGAAGAGTTTGGGCAATCTTTAACCAGGTCAATATTCAGGAATTAATCAAGGTAATCTGGGTCTCTGGCCAGACCCAGGGGATGGTTGGGACACCTAATGTTCTCTCTGAGGGCCATACTATACCAAAAGTGGGTCATTCTAACTCACGTAGGATCCTTAATTTGCCAAGGGTCATCTTAATTTCATAGTCTCCCAAAAACCTCTTCTTTGCTCAGTCCCGATCCCATAATATTCTTGTGAAACAGAGTCACAAAGAAGGACAGAGGGGTATGGATGTCCCCTCTAATGAGGAGACCAGTCAGGTCCCAATCTGGCTGCATCCTGAAAGAACTTAGGTGATGATGGTTAGCTGTATCCATCTCAGCTTTGTGACTTACGATCAGAAACTATTCCAATACCACCATAGACTGTATGTTGTTCACCACAGAATTACAGACAGGCCCACTCAGACTCCATAGGTTTTTGGAGCCACAGAATCGAACTTGGCAGGCAAGACAGACCAACTCACATTCATTCACAATACACACCAGAGGTTATTACATTCCATCCCACAAATTTTCTACTGGTGAGACAACTGAAGTCTCCAGGGAGTGATCAGGTCCCCCTGCCAGCACTATGGGTGGGCCGGACAGAATTTGGGCCCCAGGCCTTACTTACCCATATCTGACATTGGGTCCAAATCTTCACCTGCTAAGTCTCCTTGAGTCCAGTGTGAATCGTGGAATGGGGCTGGCCTGAGGTGACTGAGCAGGAGACCGCTGAAAATCAGGCAGGGTGGGCCTTCTCCATTGTGATTCCTCATTCCATCAACACCCCACTGGTTTCCCAAACTGGTGGAAACAATGGGCCACTGCGGCTGGGTTTCTCAGTCAGGAAACCAAATGTTACAGAACCTGGACTGAATCGCCCAGCAGAAGAACAAAGTGGCACTCCGAGATCTTGGAAGGCAGGAGGTTTATTTTACACAGGTGAACTCAGAGACGATCATTCTCCAGAGGTCTGAGTACCGAGCATAACCAGAGGGGACAATTTATAGTCTGTTTGAATGCAACAAGCAGGATAGGAAGAAAAATCCAAAAGGGGAGTATTCATGCAAGCCCTAGAATTCCCCTATCAGTCCTGTCAGCCATCTTATAACAGATTTTTCCCTACTGAACTTCCTGTGTCTCTCAAACAAAACAGCATTGAAGCCAAAAGACTTTGAACCCCAAGAGTCTGGGAGAAAGAGACTGGGTCACTTCCAGGGAGATACCAGGACAACCTGACAAACCGTAGGTGGGTGATTGCAAGTTGTGAGAGATAAAACAGACCATGTAGGCACAGAGGGGAGGGATCCTCTTCTGCAGAGAGACAAATGGAAAAGAAAGAGAGGCTGGGAAAGTGTAGGACTTTATCTGGATAAGAGAAAAACCTCAGGCCAGGATGGAGAGAGATCCCATCTCTAATTGCAGGGCTTTCTCCAGACTGGGGCATGCTGTCCTTTTCATGCACCTGGGGTGGAAAGGAGCCAGCCCCGGCCTCAGTGGCTAGGTCAGGGGTGCAGTCCACATTAGGAGAAAGAGACCCCTTCCCTGAAGTGCTGCAGGGCAGGACAAAACCAGCCAGGACCACATATCAAGCAGCATGGAAAGGCTCTTCCCCAGTACAGGGGTGCACAGAGCTTGAATGCCAGGGAACAGGACCGGGCAAAGCGACACAGACTGCCTCATCTGCACCCACAGCACAGTAATGATGGCTTTGAATGGAGTGATTTAGGACACTGGGTCCATGGAGAAGACACTGGGGGTCGCTATTTTTCTACCCACCACCACCAAGGCCAGGCCTCAGGGATGGATCAGCAGGGCCCACAGTGGAGGCAGAACCCTGGACTCTGAAAACCCTGGAGTCTGGAAAACAGTGTGGAGGTTCCTCAAAAAATTAAAAATAGAATTACCCTATGACCCAGCAGTAGCACTGCTAGGAATCTACCCAAGGGATACAAGAGGGCTGAGGCATCGGGCCACATGTGCCCCAATATTTATAGCAGCACTTTTAACAATAGCTAAATTATGAAACGAGCCCAAATGTCCATCAACTGATGAATGGATAAATAAGATGTGGTTTATATATACAAGGGAATACTATTTAGCAATGAGAAAGAAGGCAATCTGGCCATTTGCAGCAATGTGGAAGGAACTGAAGAGTACTAAGCTAAGTGAAATAAGTCTGCAGAGAAAGACACATACCATATGTTTTCATTTATGTGTGGATCTTGAGAAACTTAACAGAAGACCATGGGGGAGGGGAAGGGAAAAACAAGGTTACAGAGAGGGAGGGAGGCAAACCATGAGACCCTTAATTACTGAAAGCAAACTGAGGGTGGATGAGGGGTGGGGGAGATGGGAAAGGGGGAAATGGGCATTGAGGAGGGACTTGCTGGGATGAGCACTGGGTGTGTGGAAACCAATTTGACAATAAATTATATTTTAAAATAAAATAAACAAAAAATAATAAAATTATACACAGAAGAAGTGGGATTTCAGTTAGTCAGTATATGCAGCTAGTAATTCAGGCCATCAGTTTAGCTACACAGTCTAGTGTTATGTAAAATCAGAAGATGGCTGTATGAGGGTATATGTGTAAAACTATATGGACAGGGCATTCACTGAGGTGAGAAATAAGAGAAATCACTTAAATATCAGTAGCAAAGTAATTGTGTATATAATACTATAGAATGGTATTAAAAATAAGTTAAACCCATTTTGTGAAAGTGGTGGGATATCTATGATATTATGTATATCTAGATATGCATAAAAACAGCAAATAAAAGGGCATTTTGGAAAGAATAATTTTCTAAAAACAATTTAATTTTATTTTTTATTTTTTATCCTTTATTTTTTTAATATATAGTTTATTGTCAAGTTGGTTTCCAAATAACACCCAGTGCTCCTCCCCACAAGTGCCCTCCTCCATAACCATCAGTGTTATTATTGAAAAATATGGGTTTAGATTCATTGTGTTCCCTGTAGAGTTCATGTTTGTAGTGATGTCTCTGGTACCTTTATTCTTTGTTACATTTCCCTCATATAGTCCCTCTTAAGATTTCTTGGAGGGCTGGTTTGGTGGTGATGAATTCTCTCAGCTTTTCTTTATTTGGGAAAACCTTTATCTCTCCATCTATTTTGAATGACAGGCTCACTGGATAAAGAACTCTTGGTTGCATATTCTTCCTGTTCATAACATTGAAGATTTCCTGCCATTCCTTTCTGGCCTGCCAAGTTTCAGTAGATAGGTCTGTAACCACTCTGATAGGTTTCCCTTTGTATGTTAAGGCCCATTTATCCCTAGCTGCTTTCAGAAGTCTCTCATTATCTTTATATTTTGCCAGTTTCACTATGAGATGTCGTGCTGAAGGTCTGCTGGGAGCCAAAAGGTTAAAGAACTGTGGTAGAAAAATTAAGGCAGAACTAACCAACCTTAGTGGAATGTTACAGCAAGATAAACAGCAGTAAATAACTGTTAGTTCCTGAAGAGTCATAAATAACTATTGACTCCAGGAACTGAGATTACCATCTGTTACCATCTGACAGGTTCCTGGTACCAATTGCACCTCTCAGCATTCTTTCCCCCTTCCCCACATTTTTCTTCCCCCCTGGTTGTGTATATAATCAGCCTCCTTGAATAAACGTTAGAGCTTGATCTGACCTCCTGTCTTGCTCTCATTCTTTGTGTCTCTTGTCCCATCCATTCACTAGTTCCCTCCTCCAGATTCCCGTTGAATGACCCCGCGGGCTGGGGCAAAGGTCAGTTTATGTTACGTCTTCAGGGAGTTCGGTGTGTCTCTTGAATTTCAATGTCTTTCTCTTTCCCCAGATTGGGGAAATTTTCGTGTATAATTTGGTCCAGCACGCCTTCAAGCACTCTGTCTTTGTCTTCCTCTTCAGGAACTCCTATGATACGGACATTGTTCCGTTTGATTGTGTCCCTCAGGTCTCTGATTCTCCTTTCTTGCTCTTGCATTTTCTCTTTCTTTTTCTCGGCCTCTTCTTTGGCAATAACTGTGTCTTCTAATTCACTTATTCTCCTCTCTGCTTCTTCAATCCGTGCATTGGCAGCCTCCATTTTATTATTCATCTCTTTTATAGCCTTTTTTAACTCGTCACAGCTATTTTGGAGGTTCCTAGTCTTTGTATCAATATCTTCTCTGAGAGTTTCTATGCTTTTTTTCAAGCCCGGCGATTAATTTTATGAGAAATTTTCTAAATTCTTGTTGAGTTATGTTGCTTGTGTCTGTTTTGAGCAGTTCTGTAGCTGTGATTTCTTCCTGGAGTTTCTTTGGAGAAGAGTTCTTTTGTTTCGTCATTTTGGCTAGCTTTCTGTCTCTTGTTGGTTTTAAAAGCTTGTTCTGCACTGTGTGTTTATTAGTATTCCTCTATAGAAGGACCCTCTTTGAGTGTCTAGGGTCTGTCATTTCAGGAGATGTTCTTTTAATGGTGTCTCTCGGTTTCTCTTGTTATGCCCCTGATTAATTTATTTCCCTACTTAGCAATATTTGGCACTTTCCACTATGTGTGCTTTGGGTTGTTTCTTGAGATAGCCCTGAAAAGGAAAAGAGGCAAACACACAGAGAACAAAAGCACACAAATGTACTGATAAAGAAGCAAACCTAAAGGGGAAAGGAAAAAAAAGGACAGGAAAGAAAAGAGAGGGGGGAAAAAGTAAAGAAAAAAACAGAAAGAAAAAGAAAGCAGGCAGGGAGTGGGGGGGGGGCCAGCAACAGTCAGAGATAAAGTACAGTCTGAGAGCTTAAAACCTGCAGTGGGGGTTGGGGGAGATAAGGATGAGATAAAGGAAAAACTATCTGGATGGTATGAGTTGATCTAAGCACAGCAGGCCTAATTGTTGGTCTTTCCCAGATTCCAGGGGAAAAGGGAGAAAAGAAGGAAATAGGAAAATAGTAAAGAGAAGACATGGGAAAAATTAAAGAGTAAAAATATTAAGGAAAAAAAAACAATTAACGGTAATAAGCAAAAGAACAGCAGCTCTCCAGTGAGGTGGGAGTGGCTTGGTATAGGTGAGTCGGGTCTCAGGGGCTGCTCTCTGAGGCCCCGCCTTGGTGGATGCAAGGAGAAGGATGGCGACGGGCACCCAAAACCCCCCTCAGACCATGCATTGCCAGCCACTTTCTTGAATCCAACCTTTTTGTGCCTGGGGCGGATCTAATTGTTTCTGTTTTTTAAGTTCTGCCCGGTTTCTAAGTCCTTGCCCGCACACTCAATATTGCCACCACAGTTAAAATCTCCTGCAGATGGGCGGCTTTCTGGTCGGGATGGAATAGGAGGATTGTGAAGCCAGAATTCTCCCCTGGCTCTGCCTGCAGTCGGTGAGCAGCCAGCCGAAGAGAGAACAGCCCCTTGAAGGGACGGATATCTCTCTCAGAGCTCAGCGGCCCTCAGTCCCAAGCTAAATCTCTCCTCTTGAGGGATTACGCTGTGAGTGATTCAGTCTCTACTTCTCTTCCCCAGTTCTCTCTCCTGCCTTGCCTGGCGGTGCCGCGCGGCTGTGAAGGTCCATGTGCCTCTGGATACCTGGCCACCCCGTGTGAGCGACTGTCCGCGGAACTGTCCACCTCCGGGCTCCTGGTACCCCCACGCCGTGCTGCTCCCCGCTGACCTGTCCACCTCTGGTCTCACAGCCGCCCCGCCCAGCTAGGAGCGGTGCGCCTAGGAACACAAGGGTTTCAGCAGGCCCAGCGCCAAGCCTCTGGGCGCTCAGGACCCGGCGCTCCCTCCCCTGAAGTTTCCGGTCCCAGTTCACACTCACTAACTCAGGCAACCATGAGACTGCTGTCAATAAGGGGTCTGTCTGCACACCTCCATTCTTGGAGATCAGAAAGCTGTGGCTTTTTAATTCTTCTCAGTTTGATAATTGCGGGTGGACAGAGGTAATGGGGCTCCTTCCTTCTCCGCCATCTTGCCGCCGGTCCAGGTCTATTGTTTCTTGAGTGATTTTCTGTCTAGTTAATCTATCCATTGTTGTAAGTGGACTATTAAAGTCCCCTGCAATTTGCATATTCTTATGAATAAGATTAGTTATGTTTGTGATTAATTGTTTTATGTATTTGTGTGCTTCTGAATTTGGTGCTTAGACATTTATAATTGTTAGCTCTTCCTGATGTATGGACTCAGTGATTATTATGTAATGCCCTTCTTCATCTCTTGTACAGCCTTAATTTAATGTCCAGTTTGTCTAAGTATGGTTATTCCAACTTTCTTTTGACTTCCAGTAGCATGATAGATATTTCTCCATCCTCTCATTTTCAATCTTAAGGTGTCCTCAGGTCTAAAATTTTTTTCTTGTAGACATCAAATAGATAGGTATTGTTTTTTTAATCCATCCTGATACCCTATGTCTTTTCATTGGAGCTTTTAGTCCATTCACATTCTGTGTTATTGATGAAAAATATGGGTTTAGAGTCATTGTGTTCTCTGTAGGATTCATGCTTGTAGTGGTGTCTCTGGTCCTTTGTGTTTCTTGCAACAATTCCCTCATAGAATCCCCTGTAAGATATCTTGTAGGGCCGGTTTAGTGGTGATGAATTCCTTCATTTTTGTTGGGAAAACTCACCTCTTCTTCTATTCTCAACAACAGACTTGCTGGATAAAGGATTCTTGGTTTCATATTTTTCCTGCTCAACACATTGAGGATTTCCTGCCCTTCCTTTCTAGTCTGCCACGTTTCAGTAGATAAGCCTGCTACTACTCTTCTGTGTACCTTTATTTGTAACGGCTGTTTATCCCTAACTGCTTTCAGAAATCTCTCTTTAGAAGATGGCAGAGAGGAAGGGAGCTCTGTAAACTCCATCCGCCCCATCTATCGAACTGAGAAAGACATTACTCTCATCTGCAAGAGCGGAAGGAGAAAATACGGACTCCAGAAAGAAAAGAACCTCAAGGATATCTGAGTGAGTGCAAACTGGGGAGATCTGAAAACGGGCCAGCACGGGATGGGCAGGGGAGGCAGGAGCCCCAGCTCAACATGGGGCAAGCGCGCAGAGCTCGAGAGACAAAGGGAAGAGACAGAGAGTCTGAACACACTCATAGTACTGTCTCTAGGGAAGAGGTAAGGAACGCTTGACCATGCTTGGAGAGAGAAACCCACTCCATAGATAACTGCTGGGCAGCTGGAATCCCGAACCCGGGTGGCGCAAGGGAAGGAACAGCTTCCAGCCCTAAGCCATCTCCGCGGGGAATCAGCGGCAGCGGCAATGCAGTGAGAAGCGGCTGCAGCGGCGGCCCTGGCTGCACGAGGGGCGCTCATTTCGAGAGGCGGCTACAGCAGTGGCGGGCCGCAGCAGGCCGCAACTGCGGCCCAAGGAGATCGGACTCATTAGAGTGGCCTACAGTGCTTAGTTCAGCGGAGCTTGGCGTGCCGCCATTCTAATCTTCATAGACACCAAGGCGGACCCTCTGAAAACAGCCTCCGAGACCTACCACATCAAACCACGCCTATCCACGAGGGGGTGCTGCTGCTTTTCTTTTTTTTTAATTTTTTTTAATATAAAAATTTTTTTCTTCACTTTTTTCATACTTATTTCTTTGTTATTATTACTTTTTTTCTTTTTCTTTACTTAACTCTTTTAAATTTTTACTCCTTATTTTCCTTTCTCCTTTCTCCCTTACTTTTTCACCTTCTCGCAACCCAGATATATTCTCCTGTATCTCATCCTTACCTCTCCCCTCATCTGGTCATACACTTTTAAACTGTCTACTGTCCTTTGTTGTCTCCGACCCCTTTTTATATATTTTTTTATTTTTTCTTCTTTCTATTTTTTTTTTAATTTTCTCTTCTTCTCTTCTTTTCGTCTCTTTCCTTTCCATTTTCTATCTTTTCTATCCCCCTTTTAATGTGTTTTTTTTCTTTGATTTGTCTGTGTGTATGTGTGCTTCTGTTTCCTCTGTGTTTGCCTGTCTGTTTTCCTTCTTAGGACTGCACCAAGAAACAAGCCAAAGTGTGCAACAAGGCAAGTGCCAATATTGAAGAGTAGGTAAATAAAATACTCACAGGCACAACAAGAGAAACCTAGAGACACCATTAAGAGAATATTTCCTGAAACGACAGGCCCTGGACAGTCAATCAGCCTCCCTTAACAGAGAAATATTAATAGGTGCACAGCACACAATGAGCTTTCTAAAGGTGACAAGAGACAGAAAACTAGCAAAAATGACAAAACGAAGAAACTCCCCCCTGAAGAACTTCCAGGAGGAAGTCACAGCCACAGAACTGCTCAAGGCAGATCTAGACAACATATCAGATCAAGAATTTAAAAAGCTTGTCAAAAGATTAATCGCTGGAGTTGAGAAAAACATCAAAGAATCAACTGAGACAATTACTAGGCGCCTTGAAAATAGATGTGATGAATTAAAAAAGGCTATAGATGAGGTGAATAACAAACTGGAGGCAGCCACCTCAAGGATTGACGAGGCAGAGAGAAGAATAGGTGAATTGGAAGATACAGTTATAGCAAAAGAGGAAGCTGAAAAAAAGAGAGAGAAATTAATCCAGGAGCAGGAAAGGAGAATTCGAGATTTGAGTGATACAATGAAACAGAACAACATCTGTCTCATAGGAATTCCTGAAGAGGAAGACAGAGAGAAGGGGCCTGAATGAATTCTTGACCAAATTATAACTGAGAATTTCCCAAATCTGGGGAAAGAAATAGACATTCAAATTCAAGAGGCACAAAGAACCCCCTTAAGACGTAATCTGAATTGGCGTTCAGCATGACATATCATAGTGAAACTGGCAAAATATAAAGATAAAGAGAGAATTCTGAAAGCAGCTAGGTAGAAAAGGGCCCTCACATACAAAGGGAAACCTATCAGAGTGGTTACAGACCTATCTAATGAAACTTGGCAAGCCAGGAAGAAATGGCAAGAAATCTTCAATGTGATGAGCAGAAAAAATATGCAGCCAAGAATCCTCTACCCAGCAAGCCTATCTTTCAAAATAGAAGGAAAGATAAAGGTTTTCCCAAATAAACAAAAATTGAGAGAATTCATGACCACTAAAGCAGCCCTACAGGAAATACTAAGAGGGACTCTATGAGGGAAAGATCACAAAGAATACAAGGTGCCAGAGACACCATTATAAACATGAATTCTAGGGAGAACACAATGACTCTAAACCCACATTTTTCGATAATAACATTGAATGTAAATGGACTGAATGCTCCAACCAAACGACACAGGGTAGCAGAATGGATAAAAAAACAAAACCCATCTATTTGCTGTCTACAGGAGACGCATTTTCGACCGGAAGACACCTTCAGGTTGAAAGTAAAGGGATGGAGAAATATCTATCAGGTGACTGGAAGCCGAAAGAAAGCTGGAGTATCCATACTAATATCAGACAAATTGGACTTTAAAGTAAAGGCAGTAACAAGAGATGAAGAAGGACATTATATAATAATTACAGGATCTCTCCATCAGGAAGAGCTAACAATTATAAATATCTATGCACCAAAATTCGGGAGCACCCAAATACATAAAACAATTAATCACAGACAGAAACAATCTTATTGACAAAAATGTGCAAATTGCAGGGGACTTTAATACTCCACTGACAGCAATGTATAGATCAACCAGACAGAAAATCACTAAGGAAACAATGGACCTGAACGACACATTGGAACAGATGGAACTGATAGATATATTTAGAACTCTGCATCCTAAAGATAGGAAATTCACCTTCTTTTCAAGTGCACATGGCACATTCTCCAAGATAGAGCACATACTGGGACATAAAGCAGCCCTCCATAAGTATAAACAAATAGAGATCATACCATGCACACTTTCAGATCACAATGCTATGAAACTTGAAATGAACCACAGGAAAAAGTCTGGAAAACTTCCAAACATGTGGAGGTTAAAAACCACCCTACTAAAGAACGATTGGGTTAATCAGGCAATTAGAGAAGAAATTTAAAAATATATGGAAACCAATGAAAATGAAAATACAACAATCCAAAATCTCTGGGATGCAGCAAAGGCAGTCCTAAGAGGAAAGTATATTGCAATCCAGGCCAATCTCAACAAACTAGAAAGAGCGCAAATTCAAAATCTAACAGAGCACCCACTGGAACTAGAAGGGAAGCAGCAAGAGCACCCCAAACCCAGCAGAAGAAAAGAAATAATAAAGATCAGGGCAGAAATAAACAATATAGAACCCAAAAGAGCAGTAGAGCAGATTAATGAAACCAAGAGTTGGTTCTTTGAAAAAATAAACAAAATCGACAAACCTCTAGCCAGGCTCCTCAGAAAAAAAAGAGAGAGCACCCAGATAGACAAAATCATGAACGAAGAAGGATCTATTACAACCAATCCCTTAGAAATACAAGCAATCATCAGAGATTACTATGAAAAACTATATGCCAACAAACTGGACAACACAGAAGAAATGAACAAATTCCTAAATACACATGCACTACCAAAATTCAAATGGGAAGAGATAGAAAGCATGAATAGACCAATAACCAGTGAAAAAATTGAATGCGTTATCAAAAATCTCCCAACGAAAAAGAGCCCAGGGCCAGATGGCTTCCCAAGGGAATTCTACCAGATATCTAAAGCAGAGCTAATACCCATTCTACTCAAACTATTCCAAAAAAATAGAAATAGAAGGAAAGCTTCCAAACTCATCCTATGAAGCCAGCATCACCTTGATACCCAAACCAGACAGAGACCCAGCCAAAAAAGAGAACTACAGACCAATATCCTTAATGAATACAGATGCAAAAATACTCAACAAGATACTAGCAAATCGAAGTCAACAGCATATAAAAAGAATTATCCATCATGATCAAGTGGGATTCATTCCTGGGTTACAGGGATGGTTCAATATCTGCAAATCCATCAATGTGATCCATCACATTAACAAAAGAAAGGATAAAAACCATATGATCCTGTCGATAGATGCAGAAAAAGCATTTGACAAAATACAGCACCCTTTCTTTATAAAAACCCTTGAGAAAGTTGGAATAGAAGGAGCTTACCTAAACATTATAAGAGCAGTTTATGAAAAGCCCACAGCTAATATCATCCTCAATGGGGAGAAACTGAGAGCTTTCCCTCTGAGGTCAGGAACACGACAGGGGTGCCCACTCTCACCACTGTTGTTTAACATAGTGCTGGAAGTCCTAGCATCAGCAATCACACAACAAAAGGAAATCAAAGGCATCAGAATTGGCAAAGAAGAAGTCAAACTTTCACTTTTTGCAGATGACACGATACTCTACATGGACAACCCAATTGACTCCACCAGAAGCCTTCTAGAACTGATCAATGAATTCAGTAAAGTTGCAGGATACAAAATCAATGTACAGAAATCAGTTGCATTCCTATACACCAAAAATGAAGCAGCCGAAAGAGAAATTAAGAAACTGATCCCATTCACGATTGCACGAAAAACCATCAAATACCTAGGAGTAAACCTAACCAAGGATGTAAAAGACCTATACGATGAAAACTATAGAAAACTTATGAAAGAGATCAAAGAAGACACCAAGAAATGGAAAAATATTCCCTGTTCATGGATCAGAAGAATAAACATTGTGAAAAATGTCATTACTACCCAGAGCAATCTACACATTCAATGCAATCCCCATCAAAATTGCACCAATATTCTTCTCAAAACTAGAACAAACTATCCTCAAATTGGTATGGAACCACAAAAGACCCTAATTAGCCAAAGTTATATTGAAGAAGAAAACCAAAACTGGAGGCATCACAATCCCAGACTTTAGCCTCTACTACAAAGCTGTCATCACCAAGACAGTATGGTATTGGCACAAAAACAGACACATAGACCAATGGAATAGAATAGAGAACCCAGAACTGGGCCCACAAATGTACGGTCAATTAATTTTTGACAAAGCAGGAAAGAGTATCCGATGTAAAAAAGACTGCCTCTTTAGCAGGTGGTGCTGGGAAAAGTGGACAGCACCATGCAGAAGAATGAAACTAGACCACTTTCTTACACCATACACAAAAATAAACTCAACATGGCTGAAGGACCTGAATGTGAGACAGGAAACCATCAAAACCCTCGAGGAGAAAGGAGGAAAACACCTCCTAGACCTCCACCGCAGCAATCTCCTACTCGACACATCCTCAAAGGCAAGGGAAATTAAAGCAAAACTGAACCCTTGGGACTTCATCAAGATAAAAAGCTTCTGCAAGGCAAAGAAAACAATCAAGAAAACTAATAGGCAACCAACAGAAAGGGAAAAGATAGTTGCAAATGACATATCAGTTAAAGGGCTAATATCGAAAATGTACAAGGAACTCACCAAACTTCACACTCACAAAACAAATAACCCAGTGAAGAAATGGGCGGAAGACATGAACAGACACTTCTCCAAAGAGGACATCCAGATGGCCTACAGGCACATGAAATGATGCTCAACGTCACTCATCATCAGGGAAACACAAATCAAAACCACACTGAGATACCACCTCACGCCAGTCAGAGTGGCTAAAATGAACAAATCAAGAGACTATAGATGCTGGCGAGGGTGTGGAGAGATGGGCACCCTCCTACACTGTTGGTGGGAATGTAAACTGGTGCAGCTGTTCTGGAAAACAGTGTGGAGGTTCCTCAAAAAACTATCGATAGAACTCCCTTATGACCCAGCAATAGCATTGCTGGGGATTTACCCAAGAGAGACAGAAATGCTGATGCATAGGAGTACATGTACCCCAATGTTCATAGCAGCAATGTCAACAATAGCCAAAACATGGAAAGAGCCTAAATGTCCATCACCTGTCATGGCCCGCCCTGGCCAACAGGGCGGAAAATCCCTGCAGGTTCGTTCCTGAGGGAGGGAGAGAAAGGACAGGACTGGGGGAGCACAGAGAGTAAGGACACAACGCACAGTCTCTAATCAAGCCTCTCAAGCTCTCTAAGCTTCTGCTGTTTATTCCAAAAACACTCCCTTATATAGGTTTTTAGGCGGGGGAACAAGGCAGCTGACCTAGGTCGGTTGCTAGGAAACAGGGTCAAAACTAGGGTAAAGAAAGAAACAAACTAAAGTTTTTAGCACAGCACGTGAAGGGCCGATACCACCCTGCCGGAAGGCAATTAATCTTTGTTTTTCTGGCTTCTCCTGGCAGGGAGTGGCTCTCCCCTGCCTCTTTTGCAACTCCCCTCAGGGAGTAACATTACCGGCTAGTAAATGGCCAAGCAGTTGAATCTTTGCAGCTCCCCACAGGTCCTCCCTTTTTTTATTAATTCAAAAAGGGATTCTTCCAGAATATGATAGTATAGGCAAGGAAAGGACTGTGCCTGTCTTAGGTTGGAGACCTGCCGATCCTTCTTACCCGTCATGGGCACACCCAGAAGCTTGTGTCTGAGCAGCCTGTCTTAGGTTGATAGGATGGTAAGGCCTCTCTTACCCGTCATTGGCTAGCCAGCCCGTGCCTCTTGCCATAGTATAGCTCTTCCATTGGCCTCCTGATCGGCCATATCGAGCTCATGATAATGGACCTGGGTAGACTGTGCCTATTTACTGCTTTAGGAGAGCCATGACCTTATTAAATAGAACAGGGCCCAAGGGCACCAAGATCAGTAAGTTTGGAATAGGTCTCAAATGCAGGACAGATAGGGTAAAAGTCCATACAATAGTCTTAAAAGCAGGAGGAGATAGGGTAAAAGTCCATACAATAGTCTTAAAAGTGGGAGGAGATAGGGTAAAACTCCATGAAATCCACTGAGGAAACGACGGTCGACTGTCGATGGATTCCCTCCTCCTCTTCTCCAAATCTTTTTAAAGCTTCTTTTCCCCACATGGTCCTAAAGGAAAAGACAAAGATTTCTCTCAAGGAGATTTTTTCTCCCTGGAGGACCGAGTATTATGATCAATTTGTTTTATTAATCTCTCTGGCAACCATCTGGCTGCATCCGCATTTTGTGTGTAGATGCAGACTGCTCCTCGTCCCCAGATTAAAACTGGGTCCAGACCGTACCATTTATTATCCAAGGGGTCCTTCCAAAGCATGGTAGCAAAGGTTTTTTGTGTCTCATTGTGCCAGAGACGTTCAGCAGCTGAGCGTCCTTCTTTATCCAAGGTTAAAAAATTTAAAATGAACAGTGCATGGTGTAAGAGATTTCTGGGAGATCCCTTGATGGGGTACCAGTCCCCCCCTTTTATTTTGTCAAGGGTATTTTTTAAGGATAGATGTGCCCGTTCTACTATACCTTGTCCTTGTGGATTATAAGGAATCCCAGTGATGTGTTTAATGTGTAACTGTTGACAAAATTTAGAGAACACGGTCCCAGTATATCCTGGTCCATTGTCAGTTTTCACTTGTTTGGGGATTCCTAACACTGATATGGCAGAAAGCATGTGTGCTACGACGTGCTTCCCTGCTTCCCCAGTTTGTAAGGTAGCATATAGGAAGCCGCTGTAGGTTTCAACATTCACATGGACATATTTTAAATTTCCAAACTCTAAAATGTGTGTTACATCCATTTGCCAGATGGCATTGGGCACTAGTCCTTGAGGATTTACTCCCAAATGAGGAACAGGTAGATGCACAACACAAGAAGGGCATTGTTTTACTATTAGTTGTGCTTGTTCACGGGAAATCTTGAACATAATTCTTAAGGTGCGGGCACAGAGATGATGGGTAGCATGAGCTCTTGAGGCTGCGTTTGGTCCTGTATCCTGAGGAAGTATGATATTATAAATTTCTTTTGTAGCTAAATCGGCCTTTTTATTACCTAAGGACAGAGGACCTGGAAGGCCAGTGTGGGCCCTTAAATGACCAATGAAGAAAGGATTTTTTTTTTTATGAATTAAAGACTGAAGTTGCATAAAAAGACGAGCAGCCCCTGAACTCTGTTTAATTTGGGCTGCAGTTTCTAGCAAGGGTACAGAGTTAGCTATATAAGCACTGTCTGTGTATAAATTAAAAGATTTATCCTGAAAAGCGGAAAAGACCACAATAACTGCATGCAGTTCCACAAGTTGAGCAGAAGAGGAAAGGGTGGAAAAGCTTATGACTTGATCCTCAAAAGTATAAGCCGCAGTGCCAGTAGAGGATCCGTCAGTAAAAATTACTGAGGCCGGTGATAGAGGCTGTCGAGAGGTTTTTGTTGGAAATATAAATTTATGACTGTTAAAGAAATGTAGGAGTTTATTAGGTGGATAGTGATTGTCTAACTTACCTAAAAAGGAAGCACACGCTATAGGCCAGCAATCAGTAGTTCGAAAAAGCCAGTCAAGCTGTCCTTTTGAATAGGATTTTATGATGGAATCAGGCTCCTTGCCAAAGTACTTTACACTTTGTTCTCTCCCTAGAACAACAAGGTCAGCCACAGCCAGATCGTAAGGATAGATGACCTTCGCAGGTGAGGAGGGAAGATGCACCCACACAATGGGATTATTTTGCCAGAAAACTGCTGTAGGGGTAAAAGAGGTTTTGCAAATAATAAGCACGAGGGGTTGATCATAATCTATGGCAGTGACAAACTGGGAGTGGATGGCTTCTTCTACAATTTTTAATGCTTGATGGTCCTCACTAGTGAGATATCTAGAAGATTTGGGATCTGGGTCCCCCTGGAGTATGTCAAACAAAGGTTTGAGCTGTCCAGTGGTGAGCCTAAGATAAGGCCTACCCAATTTATATCTCCTAGTAATTTTTGAAAATCGTTGAGTGTTTGCGGAGTGTCTAACCTGAGCCTCAATTTTTGAGGAGTTATATGAGCTCCTGAAATTTGAAAACCCAGGTAAGAATAAGGGTCTTGTAACTGCACCTTTTCAGGGGCTATTTGTAGCCCGTGAGCCTGTAGGGACGATTGTAAGTCATCAAAGCATTTTAGCACCTGCTGGCCATCTCTCCCTGCCAGAAGAATGTCATCCATATAATGTACAATATACAATTCCCTCCAAACATTGTGTACCTTTTGTATGGCCAATGCTACAAACTTTTGACATAAGGTGGGGCTATTATCCATGCCCTGAGGTAAAACCCTCCATTGATATCTTTTCATGGGCTCTTTAAAATTAACAGAGGGCACACTAAAAGCGAATCGCTCTTGGTCATCAGGGTGTAGCGGGATGGTAAAGAAGCAGTCTTTGAGATCTATGATAATTTTATAGTGCCCTAGAGGTATAGCCACAGGAGAGGGAAGCCCTGGCTGGAGCATTCCCATGAGAACCATTGTTTTATTTACTGCTCTAAGGTCCTGTAGTAATCTCCATTTACCTGATTTCTTTTTTATGACAAATATAGGGGTATTCCAAGGAGAATTACTCTCTATTATGTGTCCAGCAGCCAACTGCTCCTGTACTAGCTGATACGCTGCTTGTAGCTTTTCAGTAGATAAAGGCCATTGATCAACCCACACAGGGTCATTAGACTTCCAAGTGATCTTATTTGCATGGGGTACAGGAATGTCAATGGCCACTAGGGTAAATTTCCCAAGCCCTCTCTTTGATGGCTATTTTGCACCTCAATAGGTTGTGTGATTCCGTTTTCATCTTTTCCTAGTCCCTTTTCTGGCTTAAATCTCTGGGTCAGCATTGGTGCTGTAATTAATTCATTAGGACTACTCATAATGATACCCATTTGAGTTAAAAGGTCTCGTCTCCACAAATTGACAAGTAACCCTTGAATAACATAAGGTTGGATGTTTCCCTGATTTCCTTCTGCATCTTGCCAGTGCAGTAGCTTTGCACTCCTCTCTGGATTTTTACTTTGCCCTATGCCTTTAAGGTTGGTTAACATAGGAGATAAGGGCCACTGTGAAGGCCAGGCCTCTTTTTTAATAATGGTGATGTCTGCTCCTGTGTCTATTAGGCCTTGAAATTTTTTACCATCAAGCCAGAGTGTAAGCATGGGTTTTTGGGCATTAACAGGCTGTACCCAATAAACATCGGAGGAGCCAAACCCTTGGGCTTCTCGGCTTGAGTTTTTAAATGAGTTGTCATTAACAGGAAAAGGCAGCAAAAGTAATTGTGTCATGCACTGTCCTGAGAGTACTGTAGTAATCACCTGAGGAGAGGAGGCCATAATTTTTATTTCTCCTGTATAGTCGTTGTCTATCACTCCAGGATAGACATGTAGCCCTCTAACTATAGCACTACTGAGTCCCAAAAGCAAACCAAAAGTTTTAGGGGGTAAGGGACC